>SJYC01106626.1:0-14920 GCA_006408675.1 Madoqua kirkii | reverse complement strand
AATCAACGTGATATACCATATTAACAAATCAAAAGATAAAAACCATGTGATCTCAATAGATGCAGAAAAAGCCTTTGACAAAATTAAGCACCTGTTTATGATTAAAACTCTTCAAAAAATGGGCATAGAAGGAACCTACCTCAACATAGTAAAGGCCAAGTATGATAAGCCTACAGTAAACATTACTCTCAATGGCGAGAAACTGAAATCATTCCCGCCTAAGATCAGGAACAAGACAAGGGTGTCCACTTTCATCACTATAATTCAATATAGCTCGGGGAGTCCTAGCTAAAGTTATCAGAGAATAAAAAGAAATAAAAGGAATCCAGATAGGAAAAGAAGTAAGGCTCTCACTGTTTGCAGATGACATGATACTGTACATAGAAAACTCTGAAGATAGTATCAGAAAATTACTAGAGCTAATCAGTGAATTTAGCAAAGTTGCAGGATACAAAATCAATACAGATATAACTTGCATTTCTATATACTAACAATGAAAAATCAGAAAGAGAAATTAAGGAATCAATCCCATTCACCACTGCAACAAAAAGAATGAAATATCTAGGAATAAACTTACCTAAGGAGACAAAAGAATTGTACACAGAAAATTATAAGACAATAATGAAAGAAATCAAAGACAATATAAATAGATGGAGAGATATTCCATGTTTCTGGGTAGGAAGAGTCAATATTGTGAAAATGAGTATACTACCAAATATAATCTATAGATTTAATGCAATCATGCTTAGAGTTGACTCATTGGAAAAGGCTCTGATGCTGGGAGGGACTGGGGGTAGGAGGAAAAGAGGATGACAGAGGATGAGATGGCTGGATGGCATCACCGACATGATGGACGTGAGTCTGAGTGAACTCCAGGAGTTGGTGATAGACAGGGAGGTCTGGCATGCTGTGATTCATAGGGTTGCAAAGAGTCAGACACAACTGAGCAACTGAACTGAACTGAACTAATAAAATTACCAATGGCATTTTTCACAGAACTAGAACAAAAAAATTTCACAATTCATATGGAAACACAAAAACCACAAATAGCCAAAGCAGTCTTGAGAAAGAAGAATGGAGCTGGAGGAGTCAACCTCCCTGACTTCAGATTATACTACAAAGCTACAGTCATCAGGAAAGTATGGCACTGGCACAAAAACAGAAATATAGACCAACGGAACAAGATAGAAAGCCCAGAGATAAACCCATGCACCTGTGGGTACCTTATTTTTGACAAAGCAGGCAAGAATATACAATGGGGCAAGGACAGCCTCTTCAATAAATGGTGCTCGGACAACTGGACAGCTACATGTAAAAGAAGGAAATTAGAACACTTCCTATACACAAAGATAAACTCAAAATGGAGTAAAGAACTAAATGTAAGACAAGAAACTATAAAATTCTTGAGGAAAATATAGGCAGAACACTCAAAAACAGAAATCAAAGCAAGATCTTCTTTGACTTACCTCTAAAGTAATGGAAGTAAGAACAGAAGTAAACAAGTGGGACCAAAATAAACTTATAAGCTTTTGCAAAGCAAAGGAAACTATAAACAAGGTTAAAAGATAACCCTCAGAATTGGAGAAAATATAAGCAAATGAAATAACTGACAAGGGATAATTTCCAAAATATACGAGCAGCTCATACAACTCAACACCAGAAAAACAAACACCCAATCAAAAAGTGGGAAAAAGATCTAAACAGACATTTCTCCAAAGAAGATATAAAGATGGCTAACAAACACATGAGAAGATGCTCAACATCACTCATTATTAGAGAAATGCAAATCAAAACTACAATGAGATATCACCTCACACTGTCAGAATGGTCCTCATCAAAAAGTCAACAAACTATAAATGCTGGAGAGAGTGTGGAGAAAAGGGAACGCTCTTGCCCTGTTGGAAATGTAAATTGATCCAGCCACTATGGAAGATGATATGGAGATTCCTTAAAAAGCTAGGAATAAACCACGTATCACCCAGCAATCCCACTCCTAGGCATATACCCTGAAGCAAACAAAATCAAAAGAGACTATGTATTGTATTCTTCATTGCAGCACTATTTACAATAGCCTGAACATGGAAGCAAACAAACAACCCATCTACAGATGAATGTCCATCTACAGATGAATGTCCATCTACAGATGAATGTCCATCTACAGATGAATGGATAAAGAAGTTGTTGTAGGACTTCCCTGGTGGTCCAGTGGTCAAGAATCCGCCTGCCAGTGCAAGGGACGTGGGTGTGATTCCTGGCCTGGGAAGATTCCACGTGCTATGGGGCAACTAAGCCTGTGTGCCAGCACTGCTGAGACTTGCACTCCAGAGCTGGTGCTCTCCAGCAAGAGTGGCCCCCGCAGTGCCCAGGCACCACAATGGAGAGGAGTAGCCCCCACTCGCCACAGCCAGAGACAGTCCACGTGCAGCAAAAGAGACCCAGCGTGGCCAAAAATAAACCTGAATAATAATGATAATAAAAGAAGCTGTTGTATGTAAACATAATGGGATATTACTAAGCCACAAAAAGGAACACATCTGAGTCAGTTCTAATGAGGTGGATGGACCTAGAGCCTATTAATGAAGTGAGTCGGAAACAGAAAGATAAATACTGTATTCCAACGCATATATACAGAATCTAAAAAATGGAACTGAAGAGTTTATTTACAGGGCAACAGTGTAGAAACAGACATAGAGAACAGACCTATGGACATGGGGAGAGGGGAGGAGAGGGTGAGATGTGTGGACACAGTAACATGGAAGCTTACATTGCCATATGTAAAATAGAGAGCCAACAGGAATTTGCTGTGTGGCTCAGAAAACTCAAACAGGGGCTCTGCGTCAGCCTAGGGGGGTGAGATGGGGCAGGAGATGGGAGGGAGGTTCAGAAGGGAGGGGCATACGTGTACCTATGGCTGATTCATGCTGAGGCTTGGCAGTAAACAACGAAGTTCTGTAAAGCAATTATCATTCGATAAAAAATTATTAATTAAATAAAGAATTAAAATTTAGTGAGGCTTTTTCCCTCCTTTCTTTGGCGTGTAGAATTCTGTGGGCCACACTCAGAAGCTGTGGGATGTGATGCAGAAGAACGTTGTTATGACGGAACTGTGCCTCCCCAAAGTGCCTGTGTTTAAGTCCTTACCCTCAGTGTGACTGAATTTAAAGATGGACCCTTTAAAAAGGTAATTATGGTTAAATGAGGCCGTAAGGGTGGGGTCCTGATTTGATAAAACACTTCCCTTCAGAGGTGTATTCATCGGGAAATATTTACTGCTTTGAAACCTGAACTCCTGCAGCAAACTAGCTCCCATTTTAGAAGAAGCACGCTAGATTAGAATCTCCACAAGCTTTTAAACATATTCAGAGCCTCTTGTCTCAATTACACACACACATACCTCAGCCTGGGAACAAAGATGACAAGTATATCAATTATTATACAGTGGAATACTACTCAGCCTTAAAAAGAATGAAATAATGTCATTTGCAGCAACATAGTAGAACCTAGTGGAAAAGGCGATGGCACCCCACTCCAGTACTCCTGCCTGGAAAACCCCATGGATGGAGGGGCCTGGTAAGCTGCGATCCATGGAGTTGTGAAGAGTCAGACACGACTGAGCAACTTTGCTTTCACTTTTCACTTTCATGCATTGGAGAAGGAAATGGCAACCCACTCCAGTGTTCTTGCCTGGAGAATCCCAGGGATGGGGAAGCCTGGCAGGCTGCCGTTTATGGGGTCGCACAGAGTCAGACACGGCTGAAGTGACTAGCAGCAGCAGCAGCAGTAGGACCTAGAGACTGTTATACTAAGTAAAGTCAGAGAAAGACAAATACCATATGATATCATTTATATGTGGAATCTAAACTATGATACAGACAAACTTACTTAGGAAACAGAAACAGACTCACAGACATAGGAACAAACATACAGTTACCAAAGGGGAATTGTGGGGACTGAGGGAGGGATAAATTAGGAGTCTTGGGATAGCAGATACAGAAAACCAAATAAAAAAATAGACAAACAACAAAGTCCTCCTGTAAATCAATATTCAATATCAATAAAAACATTTTTAAAAGTCTATTAATTCTGATATACTAATTCAAATTAGTCTCTGTTGGCAAGATTCAAGATCTAAGTGCTCTACCTCTCACTTTTCAGGATCCAGTCAATTGATTATCTGCTTCTATTTCACAAAACAGTGTCCTTTATGCTCAGTTTCTTTAGCTGAAGATCCATTCATTCCAAGCACCCCTGTGCTATCTGCGGCACTGGCCTGGCCCCCTGTGTGGATGCTGGGATGTGCCAACTACTTGAAGGAGCGTGAAGGGTGGCACTGTCACCCCCTTTTCTTTGCTGCTTTCATCCAATGAAGTGACGAGAAGTGAAAGTCACTCAGTCATGTTCAACTTTTTGTGACTCCATGGACTGTATAGTCCCTGGAATTCTCCAGGCCAGAATACTGGAGTGGATAGCCTTTTCCTTCTCTAGGGGACCAAACCCAGGTCTCGTGCATTGCAGGCAGATTCTCTACCAACTGAGCCACAAGGGAAGCCCCTTCTTCCAATGAACCTGCTGGTAAACTGGGGCCCTAAGCACACCCCTGCTGACATTCCAAATAATTTCAATTATAAAAATAATGTTAAATGTAATACAGAGCTTAATAAAATGTAGCCAACATCAGTAGGCAGTCTAGCTGCTAAATAAGTCATCATCCGACACACCCGGTCTCGTCCTTTCAGTGCACAAGCCTTGAGATGGCACTGGTGTTCCAAAGCACAGCTGAAGGCTACTTAAGCCCATGACCTTCTCTCTGCCGTGTGCAGAGCTGCTTAGGAGAGAGACAACAGAACTAGGTTTTCCTTCTTGTCCTTCTCTGTGTGCCAGATCTTCAACTTGCAGTAGAAAGGCAGACATTGCTTTTCAGTACCATTAATAAATCTACTCCCAGACACTTTGAATTATAGGTCTAAGGGTCTGAAATACACAATTGCTTTAGAAGAGTGGAAAGAGCACGTACATTAGCTGAAATGAGCCCCTGGGTCTGCTTCTTGTTAACCAAGTATTCTCCACTGTATCCCAGGACCCAGCACAAGTTGCTACAAGGACAGAAAAAGAATGGTCCATTCTAAGCAAGTATGAACACACAGGTAAAATCAGGGTGTTTCCCTCCAGAAAAATGAAAGGAGATGTAGTTTTAAGGATGCTTCTGCCTACAAGACTGTCTGCCCCAAGTTAGAGATTTGTCACAGCAGCAATTAAATGCAAATATAACAGGATAGCCCCTTTGGGAGTTCAAGGAGCCTAAGAGGTAAGCACGTGCCATCTCAGCACTGCTCAGAAAGGGAAGGGTCTACACACCAGATGCATCCATTCTCGGCTTTTGAGTCACATAAGTCTCAAGAGTAGAGGGACAGAGAGTAACATCAAGTCAGAGAGTGTCCAGGATTTATAAAGTTACAAATTCTATTAAAAAAATAGCCAACTGTTGGTGAAGAGATTTTTTGTATTGTAAAATGGTAATTTATGTTTAAATTGATTCATTGGAAATCATCCCAGCATTTAGTGCAGTCACTGAAATATGAGTCGAGTCGTCAAGGTAGAGGACTAGACATGGAGTTCGTTGGGGATGTTTTGGGTTGGTTTGTTTTGGTGTTAAAGAAAGGAACATGGCTGAAATAAGGACATTTTAGGGTTTTAAGTAAATTTCCATCAATCCCATCTCAAGCACAAGGCCAACTCTTCCAAAACATGCTGGGATAAATCTCAGTGGGCTCTTTTCTCCCTTCTATGTATCAGTCAGAACATATTTTCCCCTCTCCAGTTTCTTACTTTGACGGTTGGTCTGTTCTTCTCAGTTATATAGCGTATGGATCTTGACACCGGGACCTGCTTCTTACAGAACCGTTATTACCTGCATTTTCCCACAGAGCAGAATACAAGGTAGATGCTTAAGGACTTCCTGAACTAGAATCAGGAAGTACATTCAAGGTTATCAGAGGTTTTCAGTTCAACTGTGACAAACTAGGCTCCTGGAAAACACTCAACACAGCCCCACAGTATGAGAGAAAACTCCAAAGGGGAAATGAAACTAGGGGCAGAGGCAAGGTCGTCGGCCCTCAGGATACAATGCCCTTGGAAGGTCCCCACTAAGAACCTGAAGAGCTCTGCCCCCACTCCCGTGTATGGAGGAACCCACCTCCCTTCTCCCCGCTACATCGCTGATTCACCTTCCCTCTCAACTTCCCCGCTAGAGGCTGGCTGTCCACACCTTCCCCAGTCATTCCAGTGAGAGTACACCCTCCAGCATCTGAAGGGGTCCTCATGTTTCTGGAGTCTTCTCACCTCCAGGAAAGTATGCCCAGTTTGGGTACAACTGGCTCCCCATCATCAGGAAAAAATGCCCATTCACTCTCACCACAGCAGCTTGAGACAGTATTAACATTTTTAGCAGCCATAACACAGCTGAATCACAAAGAACTTTCTGTCAACTAAGCTTCCAAGCTTTTCTCAGTTACTAAGTTCTATCTTCCCACCCTGTACTGGTACAGGGCTCAGGGACCTAAATATAGGATCTTATAGTTATTCATAATAAAATTTAAACATATGAATCTAGTTCATTATTCTAGCCAGTCAGGAGCTTTGGGAGCCTCATTCTGTCACTCAAGGTTGTCACTATTCCTCCTAGATTCCTGTCACCTAAGTTAAGAACCAAGTTTTGTTGGCCCTAGGAGTGCAGAATATATCCTGCTCCTCTTCTCTGCAATGACCATAGCATAGCCCCACAGGAAGGCCAGGCGTACCATGAGGCTGGGGCCTGAACAGACCGGGGGATCTTTCACATCCTAAACCACAGTCCTGACATCTTCCACAGTCAGACAGGCTACCTGGAGTAAGAAACTCAACAAAAGAAAAAGAGAGAAGGCCACTCCACATAAGGAGTTTTGGCCTAGCTCATGGAAAGTCAGAGAGGAGATGGCCAGGAGTCTAGGCAGAAAGGAAGGACCCTGCTGGAAGAGAGTGGGCATGTGCACCCACGCACGTTCCCCAAACACTATCTGGTGTTCTCTGATGAGCTGTCTTGGACAGATCGGTTCCATTAAAGACCCTCCTTCCATGTTGGTATTTTATTAATCATACTTTATATGTACAGCTATTACACCAGCCACAAATATACCTAACTGGCCTGTTTATTTAGACCAGAACTCCCTATCTTATCAGTTGGGATAAGAGACCTGCTATTACATGTCTCCATGCATCTCAGGACTGTCAAATCACAGTCTCGTGATTCCACTGAAACAATGAGTCCAACCTCACAGGATGTTAGCAGGCAAACCCGAATTAGTTTCAAATGATCACAAAAGGCCCCATTAGTCATCTTTTTTAGATTCTCCTGAAGCCTTCACATGGGTTCCCTACTATTTTGCACTTAAAATCTCAGGAGTCTGCTTGCTTCAGTAGGCTGCTTGCATTCTTGATATCCTGAGAATTTCTGCCTCTTCTCTCCTTAAACAAACTCTTCTGTGATTTTCATGATATTTCAGGTTTCCCACTAATTCCCCAAAGCACTCTTCCTGTTCAGATGGATACCCACATGTCACAGCCATCTCTTTCCCAATATCGAGTCTATCATCCAAAATATATTACTTACCACCAATTCTACCTTCCTATAACAAGGTTTTAAAATATTATTTAATGCATTAACTTATTTTTAGCTTTATTATGGCATAACATGGCAGATCATATTTCCAGCCTTTCCTCTAGGGCCCAGACCTTCCTTGGGAAAGTTCTTCATTTCAACAAGGCAGCAGTAAGTCTTCCTGTGCAGAACCCTTTACCTGTGGGCATATAAACAGGAAAGGAGGCAGCCCAGGAGGAGCCCCTGCAGCTTCAGGTGGACACCCTGTGATGAACAGTGTGGAAAACAGTGGTTTTCAACTCTGGTTCACTCCAAATTACTGGGCAACTTTCAGATACACCTCTGAGACCTGTGGATTTGGAATTGCTGCTCAGGTGAGTCCAGAGCACAGCCAAGATGGAGAACCAGGGCCCTACACTGGGAACAGGTGCATCGGTCTTTGCTCTCAGGGCACCTGGAACACTGCAGGAGAGGAGACACTATCTTGGGTTTCTCGATCTGTTTTCTTTTTAAAATAGTTTTATGAAGTATAATTAAATATACAAAGAACTGTGTATATTTAATATGCACAGTTTGTTGATTTTGTACACATACAAACCCACATACAATACCACCATTACAAACAAGGTAACAGACATATTCTGGTAAGTTTCAGTATTGAATATATGTGAGAAAAAGTCTTTTCAGAAGAACTTTCACCTCTCCAGTCACAGCCTTTAGACCTTATATGTCTAATATGCTGGCTTATATGTCTTATATGCTGGTTGTCATGTCAAAAACTTCACAGACCTGAGGATGAATTGATGGTTCTTTCTGTCAACCTCAGCTGAGGAGTCATATGTCAGAATCTTTTCCTTCCTAGTCTGACTTAGTTTCCCTGACAAGCAGAGGTTTGCTTGTCTGTGGAGATAGATGGTTACAGTCTGATGACCTTTCAACACCTCATGGTGAAGTCACACATATCTGGGCTGTAAAGAGGGGGGTGCAGTGGCTGTGACAAGACCAACCATGAGCCTCTGGGGTGGGAGAAGGTGCCCTGAGTCATTCCTCCAATGACGCATCTTTTACCAGAAAACATTTCAAACTTGAATAAACCAAAACCTGTTGTACTTAGGGTAGCATATGTGGTTTACGTAGGGAAATTCCATGCTACTTCCTCCATGGAGAAAGCATTCTAAGTGCTTATTATAAGACCTAAAATATAACAGACTAAACAGGCTAGAAAGTGCTCGTTTGCTTGCCACCTCCAAACCCAGCTGCACCCAGAGCTGAGAGAGCAGAGGAGGAAGGACAGCCCAGGTGGCTTCCCCACAGGCACTGGGCTCTGCTGGCTCCAGATTCTGAAACTCTGCCCTCGTGTTTCTGTAGTAGAGGTTTCTCTTATTCCCTCCTTTCAGTAAACTGCTGATCATTTAATATCACTTCTATCCAACTTTATCCTGGAAAACAGAAAACTCCTATAGCTTGGGTTAATTAACTCTCAGATTGTAAAGTAAATTCTGACCAGTCAGGTATTACTGAAAATGAAAATCAGAAGGCCTATTTAGAATTAAAGAAATCTGATACCAAATTTCATTTCATTGAAATAACACAAGCAAGGCATAAACAGAAGGATGAGTGTGGCCAAGAGCTCTGGAAAGCAGACAGATTCTAGGACCCATCAGCTCAAAAATCTAGAAACTTGGATTCAGACTGACACCTGACTTACTTTCTCAGCTTGACTTTTACTTGAGTTGGTTTAACTCTTCCTTACGTGTTCAGAGCTCCTAAATTTATATTCTGTCTCTGGAGCCTCCTGAGCTGCAGAATCAAAGCCTCTATTGCCAGGACGTTGTGCAAAAACTTCACACTTGACATCCCCCACACCCTCCTGCAAAACCCCTTACTGAGCCTGTTTTCTTCACACTTGCTCTCACTGTCTGCCAAGAAGAGACCTCCAAGTTCCTGACTCCCTTCATCCCCACAATGATTCTTCTGTACATTTGAGCCCACCGACCTGTTTCGCAGCCCAGCTTCGCTGAAGAAGCCAGACCCACCACCCTGTGCCTTCAGTGCAGGGCAATCTCCTTAGCTCAGGGCTGCACTGGCAGCCTTCTCAGAGGCCAAGCTGGTGCTGTAGACTCGCTTTATGCAGAAGGAGGTCTCAGCTCATCAGAAGGCCACTGACACCCTCTCACTGTGCCACACTCTCCTTCTTCACCTCAGCCACAGCCGTCAGCAAGGCTGCCAAAACTCCAGCCTTGTGGTGCCCCAAATACACTCTTACCAGAGCCTCTGAAACTGCTCCTCGGCTGTCAAAGGTCAGCTTTGTGAGGACTTTCTCAGCACCACCCCTCATTCTCCCCTAGGACAGAATCCTCCCACTGCTGTCTTTCCACCACTGACCATGTACAATATCTGCTCATTGCTAAAGGAATTTATCCCCCTCAGACCATGAGCTTAAGAGCAATCCTAGCACATTCTTCTATGTATACCCAGGTGCCTACCTCAGTTCCTGGCACATCACAAGCGTTTGCCTTTAGCAGAGGTGATGCTGCAGCATAGAGCTCCCCATGATGCGGCAACACACAACTAACAAGCACCCGAAGTCCAAAGTGTCCCCTGATCACAGCGTTCCACCCAGTGGTGCTAAGGAAAGTCAGCTGCTCCCACACTCTGATGGCCAATTATATTACGACATTTGGGAGACTAACAGTATTTTAAAAAAATATAAAGCAAGCATAACTTTTGCCTCAGCAATCCAGAGATGGATATTTTTGCAAATCCATCTCACAACAAAGTAAGTTCCAGTACTTGTAGGAAAATGTTTATTGAGCATGGGGGCATACCAGATTCCTTTCTCCAAACTCCTAGGACTAGATATGTGGAGACTAAAAACTGTCTGGAATTATGAATGGTAAGATATGTAATACAATGTGCTACATAACACTGCCAGCAAAATCTGCACTGAAATACACAAAACACCTGTTCAAGTGTTCACCTTCACAAACAAGAAGATCATTAGCCTGAGGGGGGCTCTGATGGCTGGCTGCCAAGCCTAGTAAGCAAGATGAAACCTGAGCCAGATTCCTGGGAATGCCTCAAGGTTGGGAAGGAAACCAATGACCAACAGCCAACAGTACTTTCCCAGACTAAGCAACCTCTTAAACTGTAGCCAATCAAATCACTTGTTTGCTTCTCTATAATAAACACCTGGCCCCTGGCTCCCGGAGGCGGAATGTTCCTCAGCACTGCCAGGATGGTGCTCCCAATTTGAATCGATATTTCCTCCAATAAACTCTTGAAATTTTTAATACATCTCAGTTTATATTTTAGCACATCACACTAAATGGAATTCTAAAAAGAATTTTAAAAGCCTCATGTTGTTCAAATCCATTCTTGCTACCAAGTGAATTATTAAAACATTTGTTTATGAGTACTGTTTGAAATTTTAAAATGATAGATAAGGAAATGCCGACCTTCAAAACAAAAGTGGCACTACCTGAATATACAATGATTATAATGGAATGTATAAATGAATTATGGTACCTCCTCAAGGAACACTCTGTCACTGTGAAAACCAATGAGGTTGCTTTGTATATTGATTTGGAAGAAGATTTACAATAGATAGATAGATAACCTCCAAGGCCTCATACTACTTAATTCTGTGACACCCTCTGGCTGACTACACAGAATCATTTAGAAAACAGAGAGCAAACGATGAACAACCAAGCAGGCTAATGTGTTGTAACAGAGACAAGGGTGTACACAGTGAAATGGATTTCAGTCCATTAAAGTTGCAACCTACTTGACAAGTAGAAAGCAACCACCTAACATTTCCTTTCTAAGCATGAGCCATCTTTCTTCTGAAGTTCTTAGTATCAACACGAAAGTGGGGAAGAGATGTTAGTCACACAGTCATATGGTAGAGTCCAACCAGTCCATCCTAAAGGAGATCAGTCTTGGGTATTCATTGGAAGGACTGATATTGAGGCTGAAACTCCAAAACTTTGGCCACCTGATGCAAAGAGCTGATTCATTGGAAAAGACCCTGATGCTGGGAAAGATTGAAGGTGGGAGGAGAAGGGGACGACAGAGGATGAGATGGCTGGATGGCATCACTGACTCAATGGACATGAGTTTGAGTAGACTCCGGGAGTTGGTGATGGACAGGGAGGCCTGGTGTGCTGTGGTACATGGGGTCGCAAAAAGTCAGACACGACTGAGCGACTGAATTGAACTGATTCTTCTTAGTCTTTATGTTATAATTAATTCTCTCACAATTTCCATGACATAATGGAGAGGGTCGTGCATCGGCCACCATCTGGGAAATCTCAGAGGCATGCTCCACTCTGCCTTGGTATGAGGGAGACACAGCTTGGTCTTGATGATTGTCAGAGGAAGCAGTAGGGCAGTGAGGCCCTTCTACCACTGTCAACTTTAGAGAAGGCCCAGAGGTTTCTGGTCCCCATACCTGAAAACTCCCACAAGTCCAAGTGCCCAACATAGACATGGCACCACCACCTTCCACCTGGATCTGCCTCAGAAGCTGCTCCTACCTCTGCCCTTGGCACTCATGTCCTTCCACAGATGGAGGATATGGGTGAGTGAGGCTCTGGAACAAGCTGAGCAGGCCCAAGCTGTAAATCTCAGCAGAAAGGTTGACATTTCTCATAGACAGAGAAACACTGCAAAGCAGAGCGGCTACCCTCTGCCCACTAGAGAGCTGATTACAGCTGTAGTGGAAGCCGCAAAGGCACCACTGGATCTGGAGACAAACAGAAGGGCCCTCCCCACTACCAAGGGCTGGCCCAGACAGGCTCATGCAGCCTTCCTGCCCTTCTCTGAGGCAGCAGCCCCTACATTAAAGTCAGGGAACCCATCTGGTCACCTCTGGACACAGATCCCCTGACTAAGCCACTGTGAAACTGCAAATACTGGTGATGATATAGACACTGGGGACACAGAGTGGTATCCACCCTCCAAGAAACCGAATGTGGTAGTAACCATTCCCACAGCTACAGGACACTGAAACGAAGACCTAGAGGCCAAGCGATCTGCTGGTGCCTGGGTAGCTCAGTTGGTAGAGAATCAGACTTTTTTTTTTTAACTTCTTTGGAGGCTAATTACAATATCATGGTGGTTTTTGCCATATATTGACATGGATCAGCCACTGGTGTACGTGTGTTCCCCACCCTGAATCCCCCTCTTTCTTCCCTCCCCATCCCATCCCTCAGGGTTGTTGCAGTGCACTGGTTCTGAGTGCCCGGTTTCATGCATTGAACTTGGACTGGTGATCTATTTCACATATGGTGATATACACGTTTCAGTGCTATTCTCTGAAATCATCCCACCCTCGCCTTCTCTCACGGAGTCCAACAGTCTGTTCTTTATATCTTTGTTTCTTTTGCTGTCTTGCATTATAGGGTCATAGTTTTCATCTTTTTAAATTCCATATATATGTGTTTGTATACTGTATTGGTTCTTTTCTTTATGACTTGCCTCACTCTGTATAACAGGCTCCAGCTTCATCCACCACATTAGAACTGATTCAAATAAATTCTTTTTAATAGCTAAGTAATATTCCATTGTCTATATTTACCACAGCTTTCTTATCCATTTGTCTACTGATGAACATCTAGGTTGCTTCCATGTCCTAGCTATTGTGAACACTGCTGCAATGAACATTGGGGTACACATGTCTCTTTCAATTCTGGTTTCCTCGGTGTGTATGCCCAGCAGTGGGATTGCTGGGTCATATGGCAGTTCTATTTTCAGTTTTTTCAGGAATCTCCACACTGTTCTGCATAGTGGCTGTACTAGTTTGCATTACCACCAACAGTGTAAGAGGATTCCCTTTTCTATGCACCCTCTCTAGCATTTATTGTTTGTAGATTTTTCATAGCAGCCATTCTGACGAGCATGAGATGGTACCTCACTGTGGTTTTGATTTGCATTTCTCTGATACTAAGTGATGTTGAACATCTTTTCATGTGTTTGTTAGCCATCTGTATGTCTTCTTTGGAGAAATGTCTGTTTAGTTCTTTGGCCCATTTATTGATTGGATCGTTTATTTTTCTGGTATTGAAGTGCAGGAGCTGCTTGTATATTTTTGAGATAAATTCTTAGTCAGTTGTGTCATTTGCTATTATTTTCTCCCATTCTGAAGGCTGTCTTTTCATCTTGCTTATTGATTTGCATTTCTCTGATAATGAGTGATGTTGAGCATCTTTTCATGTGTTTGTTAGCCATCTGTATGTCTTCTTTGGAGAAATGTCTGTTTAGTTCTTTGGCCCATTTATTGATTGGATCGTTTATTTTTCTGGTATTGAAGTGCAGGAGCTGCTTGTATATTTTTGAGATAAATTCTTAGTCAGTTGTGTCATTTGCTATTATTTTCTCCCATTCTGAAGGCTGTCTTTTCATCTTGCTTTATAGTTTTCTTCATTGTGCAAATGAAGTTTAAGTTTAATTAGGCCCCATTTGTTTATTTTTGCTTTTATTCCCATTACTCTGGGAGGTGGGTCAAAGAGGATCCTGCTGTGATTTATATCAGAGAGTGTTTTGCCTATGTTCTCCTCTAGGAGTTTTATAGTTTCTGGTCTTACATTTAGATATTTAATCCATTTTGAGTTTATTTTTGTGTATGGTGTTAGAAAGTGTTCTAGTTTCATTCTTTTATAGGTGGTTGACCAGTTTTCCCAGCATCACTTGTTAAAGAGATTGTCTTTTCTCCATTCTATATTCTTGTCTCCTTTGTCAAAAATAAGGTGTCCATAGGTGTGGGGATTTATCTCTGGGCTTTCTACTTTGTTCCACTGATGTATATTTCTGTCTTTATGCCAGTACCACACTGTCTTGATGACTGTAGCTTTGTAGTAGAGCCTGAAGTCAAGCAGGTTGATTTCTTCAGCTTCATTCTTTCTCAATATGGCTTTGGCTATTTGATGTTTTTTTTGTTTTTCCATACAAATTGTGAAATTCTTTGTTGAAAAATACTGTTGGTAGCTTGATAGGGATTGCACTGAATCTATAGATTGCTTTGGGTAGTATACTCATATCCACTATATTGATTTTTCCAATCCATGAATATGGTATATTTCTCCGTCTATTTGTGTTATCTTCGATTTCTTTCACCAGTGTTTTATAGTTTTCTCTCTCTATATATAGGTCTTTAGTTTCTTTAGGTAGATATATTCCTAAGTATTTTATTTTTTTTTTGTTGCAGTGGTGAATAGAATTGTTTCCTTAATTTATCTTCCTTTTTTTTCAGTGTTAGTGTATGGGAATGCAAGGGATTCTGTGTAT
>SJYC01106625.1:0-37096 GCA_006408675.1 Madoqua kirkii | reverse complement strand
TTTCTTTCACCAGTGTTTTACAGTTCTCTATATATAGGTCTTTAGTTTCTTTAGGTAGATATATTCCTAAGTATTTTATTTTTTTTTTGTTGCAGTGGTGAATAGAATTGTTTCCTTAATTTATCTTCCTTTTTTTTCAGTGTTAGTGTATGGGAATGCAAGGGATTCTGTGTATCAATTTTACATCCTGCAACTTTACTATATTCATTGATTAGCTCTAGTAATTTTCTAGTGGTGTCTTTAGGGTTTTCTGTGTAGAGGATCATGTCAACCGCAAACAGTGAGAGTTTTACTTCTTCTTTTCCAATATGGATTCCTTTTATTTCTTTATTTCTTTTTCTTCTCTGATTGCTGTGGCTAAAACTTTCAAAACTATGTTGAATAATAGTGCTGAGAGTGGGTACCCTTGTCTTGTTCCTGACTTTAGGGGAAATGCTTTAAATTTTTCCACTGAGGAAAATTTTTCCATTATCCATTGAGGATAATGTTTGCTGTGGGTTTATCATATATGGCTCTTATTATGTTGAGATATGTTCCTTCTATGCTTGCTTTCTGGAGGGTTTTAAACGGATGTTGAATTTTGTCAAAGGCTTTCTCTGCATCTATTGAGATAATCATACGGTTTTTATTGGACTTCCCTGGTGGCCCAGATGATAAAGCATCTGTCTACAGTGAGAGAGACCCAGGCTTGAGCCCTTGGTTGGGAAGATAACCTGGAGAAGGAAATGGCAATCCACTCCAGTACTATTGCCTGGAAAATCCCATGGACAGAGGAGCCTTGTAGGTTTTTATCTTTCAATTTGTTAATGTGGTGTATCTCGCTGATTGATTTACAAATATTGAAGAATCCTTGCATCCCTGGGATAAGGCCCACTTGGTCATGGTATATAATCTTTTTAATATGTTGTTGGATTCTGTTTACTAGAATTTTGTTAAGGACTTTTGCATCTATGTTCATCCGTTGATACTGGCCTCAGTTTTTTGTGTGTGTGGGGGGGAGCATCTTTGTCTGATTTTGGTATTAGGGTGATGGCAGCCTCATAAATGAGTTTGGGAATTTACCTTCTTCTGCAATTTTTTGGAAGATTTTGACTAGGATAGGTGTTAGTTCTTCTCTAAATTTTTGGTAGAATTCATCTGTGAAGCCATCTGGTCCTGGGCTTTTCTTTGTTGGAAGATTTTTTATTACAGTTTTCTTTTCCGTGCTTGTGATGGGTCTTTTAAGACTTTCTGTTTCTTCCTGGTTCAGTTTTAGAAAGTTATCCTTTTCTAAGAATTCATGCATTTCTTCCAAGTTGTCCATTTTATTGGTATATAGCTGCTGATAGTAGTCTCTTATGATCCTTTGTATTTCTGTGTTGTCTTTTGTAATTTCTCCATTTTCATTTGTAATTTTGTTGATTTGATTCTTCCCCCTTTTATCTTGATGAGTCTAATGATTTCTCTACATTATTTATCTTTTCAAAAAACCAGCTTTTAGTTTTGGTGATTTTTGCTATAGTCTCTTTGTTTCCTTTTCATTTATTTCTGCCCTGATTTTTATTATTTCTTTCATTCTACTAACTTTGGGGTTCTTAATTTCTTCTTTTTCTAGTTTCTTTTGGTATAAAGTTAGGTTATTTACTTGATTTTTCTCTTGCTTCTTGAGGTAAGTTTGTCTTGCTATGAACCTTCCCCTTATCACTGCTTTTACTGAATCCTGTAGGTTTTGGCTGTCGTGTTTTCATTTTCATTTGTTTCCATGCATATTTTGATTTCTCCTGTGATTTTTGGTTTTTCAGAAGCGTGTAGTTTAGCCTCCATATGTTTGTATTTTTAATCTTTTTTTCCCCTGTAGTTGACATCTAATCTTACCGCATTGTGATCAGAAAAGATGCTTAAGTGATTTCAATTTTTAAAAATTTACCAAGGCTAGATTTATGTCCCAGGATGTGATATATCCTGAAGAATGTTCCGTGTGCATTTGAGAAGAAGGTGAAATTCACTGTTTTGGAGTGAAATGTCCTATAGATATCAATTAGGTCTAACTGGTCCATTGTATCATTTAAAATTTGTGTTTCCTTGCTAACTTTCTGTTTGGTTGATCTATTCATAGTTGTGAGTGGGGTATTAAAGTCTCCCACTATTATTGCATTACTGTTAATTTCCCCTCTCATACTTGTTAGCATTTGCCTTATGTATTGCAGGGCTTTTATGCTGGTGCATATATATTTATAATTGTTATATCTTCTTCTTGGATTGATCCTTTGATCATTATGTAGTGTCCTTTGTCTCTTTTCACAGCCTTTATTTCAAAGTCTATTTTATCTGATATGAGTATTGTTACTCCTGCTTTATTTTGGTCTCTATTTGCATGAAATATCTTTTTCCAGCCCTTCACTTTCCATCTGTATGTGTCCCTTGATTTGAGATGAGTTTCTTGTAGACTGTATAGGGGTCTTATTTTTGTAATCATTTGGCTAGTCTTTGTCTTTTGGTTGGGGCATTCAATCCATTTACATTAAGGTAATTATTGATAAGCATGATCCCACAGTCATTTACTTTGCTGTTTTGGGTTCGAGTTTATAAACCTTTTCTGTGTTTCCTGTCTAGAGAAGATCTTTTAGAAGAGCTGGTTTGGTGGTGCTGAATTCTCTTAGCTTTTGCTTGCCTCTAAAGCTTTTGATTTCTCCTTCATATTTGAATGAGATCACATCTGTATGTGTCCCTTGATTTGAGATGAGTTTCTTGTAGACTGTATAGGGGTCTTATTTTTGTAATCATTTGGCTAGTCTTTGTCTTTTGGTTGGGGCATTCAACCCATTTACATTAAGGTAATTATTGATAAGCATGATCCCACAGTCATTTACTTTGCTGTTTTGGGTTCGAGTTTATAAACCTTTTCTGTGTTTCCTGTCTAGAGAAGATCTTTTAGAAGAGCTGGTTTGGTGGTGCTGAATTCTCTTAGCTTTTGCTTGCCTCTAAAGCTTTTGATTTCTCCTTCATATTTGAATGAGATCCCTGCTGGGTACTGTAATCTGGGTTGTAGGTGTTTCTCTTTCATCACTTTAAGTATGTCCTGCCATTCTCTTCCAGCCTGAAGAGTATCTATTGAAAGATCAGCTGTTATCCTTATGGGGGTCCCCTTGTTTTTTGTTGCTTTTCCCTCACTGCTTTTAATATTTGCTCTTTGTGTTTGATCTTTGTTAACATGATTAATAGGTGTCTTTGGGTGATTCACCTTGGGTTTATCCTGTTTGGGACTTTCTGGGTTTCTTGAACTTGGGTGGCTATTTCCTTCCCCATTTTAGGGACGTTTTCAACTATTATCTCCTGAAGTATTTTCTCATGCCCTTTCTTTTTATCTTCTTCTTCTGGGACTCCATGATTTGAAGAGCATCAGACTTTTAATCTGAGGGCCCAAGGTTCAAGTTCCTGTCCAGGAGCCAAACAAATAAATGAACAAATATATTCTACAAGTACCAGCTGGTGAGAACAGCTGACCCAGAACTGGCCCCAGCAGCACAGCTGCCCTCCTGCACACGCAGGAGCAGAGCACAGGTGCGCTTGGGGGCAGGACAGCTACCAGAGGGCCCGGCCGCTTCAGCACAAGAGACGCATCAGGACGCACCAGGACTCTTCCCTGACAACCGCCACCTTGTTCTGTGCTGCTCTTTGGATTCTGAACAAACAGGAAGGAATCCAAGCTCTGCAGACTCAGCAGCAAGTGCTGTCTGGCAGGTAGTTCCCCACCTGCTCACCTCACCAGCTCACCTCGCCACCTTCTGCTGTAGACATAGACAGCTGAATGACCGCGTCCTTTGCAGAACAACTCGGCCAGAGTGAAAGCAAAGGAACGAGATCGGTGAGGACATGGTGACCTCCCTGGCATTTTTAAATCACACTGTTGATAAAAGGCAGTATCTCAGTAAGCCCAGAACCAACGCACAAGAAAAGATACACTGTAATTAAAAGCTTTTGAAAGGGCCCCCTGTAGAGAGGAAAGAAAAGCGGAGAAGCATAGGTGAGAAGAAAACATCATAGGAAAGAGGTTTAAAGTAAGTGTTGCCTCTCTGCTCTGATTCCGAAGGGATTTTTTTCTTCCAAAATGAGAACATATTTTGTTTGTACATACATCTGCTGTAAATTAATAAATTAAAGAAATCAAAAATCCTGATGAAGGGAAATGGCAGAGGCAGATATAATATGGATAAATAAGCAAATCAAGGGAAAGTCATTTGGCATGTCCAGGTAGCTACAATGGAAACCTAACTATCATTTTAAAAAATTAGCCTCTAATAGCTTGATAGCTGTAACATTAGAATGAAATTCAGGAACATGCAGAGAGACAAGAGAGTGTTATATGGGACTACTGGTGAGACAAACGAAATTAGATTTCAAAAGTAGAGTAAAATCTATAAAATAAGTGTGTGACCTGGATGTTCTCTCCCCAGTGTGCTCTACAGTAAGTTATAAGCACAAAGTAGAGGTGTCTTTTTAACATATTTTCCACAGGGCAGGGAAAACCCTGAAACAATAAAAACATCCCATCTTGAGTCAATATATCTCTAAGGAATTATCTACTTAGGAGAATCTTACACAAAGCACTTCACCCAGTAGAAATGAAAGGCAGAGTACTGGAATATACTTGTTAAATGAGATCTGTTAATAATTCACAATTTTTAAATTTAATGTTAAAGATGCTTCAAAAAATTAACTGGTCAGTCATACATAATTTTCACAGCCCTCTAGGGCACAAAAACCACCCCTGACCTGTACAACCAACCCCCAACAACTAGCATGTGGCAGACACTCAACAGGCATTGGTGGATTGAATGAAGGAGGTGTACCATCCCAGCTCCTTGAGTAGTAAGCACATGGTACCTGACTTGTGTCCTAAGGCACGTTTGGCATCCTGTGCAGACCACAGAGCCAAACCTTGCCACTCAGAACCCCAGCAAGGGCAAGCCTGCACTGGACACAAGTCTCCTTTACCTTCTGTGCCATGTCCAAAGAAACCAGGATGGGGCTGGCTTCCAGGAACAACACACAAGGGCAAGTGCTTGTAGCCAAGGTTGTGATCTTTCTGCAGCTGGTGTCTACCTGCAGCAAATCAACCCTTGAACAATATAAACTGGGCCATATTAGAGTACATCCAAATCACTGTTCCTCACTCCCCTGGGATAAAAGTGTTCCTTTGCCCCAGTTGGATGGAAAGCAGGGAGAAGAGCTTTCACATGTTAATTGACCCAGATGGGAAAAAACCAAGATCTTTTCCTGGTGCCACACTGAGCCTGTGGGTATGTCTGGACACCGATATGCCTCAGGGGTGCAAACAAGCGGTAAGCCCTGAGCCACAATCCAGGTCAATACTTGTGTTTTCAGTTCACAAAGAAGCTGATTAAGAAGGTCAAAGTGTAAGTGAAGTCGCTCAGTCGTGTCCGACTCTTTGCGACCCTGTGGACTGTAGCCCACCAGACTCCTTCGTCCATGGGATTCTCCAGGCAAGAATACTGGAGTGGGTTGCCATTTCCTGCTCCAGGGGATCTTCCTGACCCAGGGACTGAACCCAGGTCTCACGCATTGCAGGCAGACGCTTTTAACCTCTGAGCCAACAGGGAAGCCTTCAAGGGGCTAGCAAATGATGTGGCCCTGATGGAAACGTCTGGAACTGGACAAACACAGTGACTTCTCAGCACCGTGACTGTACTGGATGCCACTGTGCTGTTCACTTTACAATGGTTAATTTTGTTACGCAAGTTTCACCTCCATTTTTTCTTAAGTGAAGCATAATTGATTTACAATGTTGTGTTAGTTTCAAGGTACAGCAAAATTATTAGATTATACATATATATTCTTTTTCAGATTCTTTTTTCTTAGAGATTATTATAAAATATTGAATAGAGTTTCCTGTACTATAAAGTAGATCCTTGTTGAATATATACAGTGGTATGTATCTGTTAATCCCAAACTTCTAATTTATCCCTCCCTCACTTCTCCCTGTGGTAACCATAAATTTGTTTTCTAAGATTGTCTTATTTCTGTTTTGTATATAAGTTCATTTGAATCATTTTTTTTGTAAATATTCCACAGATAAGTGATATTATGATATTTGTCTTTGTCTGGCTTACTTCACTTAGTATGATAACCTCTAGGACCATCCATGTGGCTGAAAATGGCATTATTTCATTCATTTGTATGGCTGAGTGATATTCCATTGTGCGTTTATGTATGCACGTGTATACGTATGTCTTCTTTATCCATTCTTCTACTGATGGACATTTAGGTTGCTTCCAGGTCCTGGCTATTGTAAACAGTGCTACAATGAATAGCATATATATCTTTTCAAATTAGAGTTTTCACCTTTTCCAGGTACATGTCCAGGAGTGGGATTGCTGGATCACACGGTAGCTCTATTTCTGGTTTTCAAAGAACCCTATACTGTTCTCTATAATGGCCGTACCAATTTACATTCCCTCCACACCCTCGCCAGAATTTACTGTTTGTAGAATTTTTGATGATGGCCCTTCTGACTGTGTGAGGTAATTTTGATTTGCATTTCTCTAATAATTAGTAATGATGCCTCAATGGCAAAGAGTCCACCTGCAATGTAGGAGACACAGGAGGTGTAAGTTCAATACCTGGGTCAGGAAGATCTCCTGGAGGAGGAAATGGCAACCCACTCCAGTATTCTTGCCTGAAAAATCCTATTGACAGAGGAGATAGATGGGCTATGGTCCAAAGGGTCACAGAGTCAGACACAACTGAGCAACTGAGCCTGCATGTCTTCTTTGGAGAAAAGTCTATTTAACTCCTCTGCCCATTTTTTGATTGGACGTCTTTATATTGATTTCTATGAGCTGTTTGTATATTTTGGAGATTAATCATTATCAGCTGCATCATTTGCAAATATTTTCTCCCATTCCATAGGTTTTTTTTTTTTCATTTTGTTGATAGTTTCCTTTGTTGTGCAAAAGCTTTTAGACTTAACTAGATCCCAGTTGTTTATTTTTATTTTCATAACTCTAGGAGATGGATCCAAAAAGATACTGCTTCAATTTATGTTAAAGATTGTTCTGCCTATGTTTTCCTCTATGAGTTTTATAGTGTCCAGTCTTACATTAAAGTCTATAATCCATTTTAAATTTGTGTGTTTGTGTCTGTGTGTGGTGTTAGAGAATGTTTTAATTCTTTCTTTTACATGAAGCTGTCCAGTTTTCCCAGTACGACTTATTGAAGAAGCTGTCTTTTCTCTATTGTATATACTTGCCTCTTTTGTCATAGATTAACTGACCATAAGCACATGGGTTTATTTCAGGGCTTTTTCTCTTGTTCCAGTGATCTATTTTTCTGTCTTTGTGCAAATGCCATACTATTTTGATGACTGTAGCTTTGTAGTATAGTCTGAACACAGGAAGCCTGATTCTTCCAGTTCCAGTCTTCTTTCTTGAGATTGTTTTGGCTACTTAAGAGTCTTTTGTGTTTCCATACAAATTTGAAAATTTTTTGTTTTATTTCTGTGGAAAATGCCACTCGTAATTTGATAAAGATTGCACTGAATCTGTAAATTGCCTTGGGAGTATAACCATTTTGACAATATTGATTCATATAAATCCAAGAACATGGTATATCTTTCCACCTGCTTGTGTGGTCTTCAGTTTCTTTCACTATACTCTTATAGTTTTCAGAGAACCTTTTGCCTCCTTAGGTAGGTTCATTCCTAGATATTTTATTCTCTTTGATGTGATGATAAAAGGACTTGTTTCCTTCATTTCTCTTTCTTATAGTTTGCTGTTAGTGTATAGAAATGCAGCCAATTTATGTATATTAATTTTGTATCCTATAACTTTACCAAATCTATTGATAAGCTTTAGTAGTTTTCTGCTAGCATCTTTAGGATTTTCTATGCAAAAAGTGACAGTTTTATTTCTCTCTTTCCAATTTGGATTCCTTTTATTTCTTTTCCTCTCTGATTGCTCTGGTTAGGACTTTCAAAACTATGCTGAATAAATGTGGCAGTAATGGATGTCCTTTGCTTGTTCCTAATCTTAAAGGAAATGCTTTCATTTTTTCACCATTGAGTATGATGTTAACTGTAAATTTGTGATATATGTCCTTTATTATGCTGAGATAGCTTCCCTCTATGCTCACTCTCTTTTTCTGCATCTATTAAGATGATCATATGGTTTTTATTTTTCAATTTGTTAATGTGACATATCATACTGATTGACTTGTATATATTGAAAAATTTCTTTACCTCCCTGGTATAAATCCTACTTGATCATGGTATATGATCCTTTAATGTGTTGTTGGATAAAGTTTGCTAGTATTTTGTGAGGATTCTTGCAAATATGTTCATCAGTGATATTGGCCTGTAATTTTATTTTGCAGTAAATTCATCTCAGTTAAAAAAAAAAGTAATAGAGCAAATATTTGAACCCTGATCTTCGGGAACCCAAAACATTTCAAAATCTATGATTAATGACAAGGTGCCAGAATATGTTAAATGAAATCAAGAGTGAAACAAGCTGGTAGTAAACAAACTGCAAAGGTGAATAAGTATTGAGTGCCACTCACATGCCATGTACTCTGCTGCAAACTGAGTCAAACAGATGCACATGTCATGGCTCCATCCCACAAACACTCAAGGGATTTACAGCACTGTGTGAGGACTCTCCAAGAGGCTGGATCAGAGGCAACAAGGAAGGAGGAACAGGTTCTGGGGAAAGAGGAACTGAGAAGCCTGCCAGGCAGAGAACATGGAATGCCTCAGAAGAATCAGAAGAGCCAACATTGACAAGTAGTGAGCACTGGGTGGAAAAGCATCCACTCAAATCCACTCAACATTCAGGGATGTCCCCTGTGTGCCAGGCACTGTCCTAGGCATTGAGAATTCATTTAAAAGTTGTGGGTAAACAACAAGGTCCTACTGTATAGCACAGGGAACTCTATTCAGTATCTTGTGATAAACCATAATGGAAAAGAATGTGAAAAAATATATGTACATATATATATGTATATATGTATAATTGAATCATTTTGCTCTACAGCAGAGATTCAGACAACACTGTAAACCAGCTACATTTTGCTAAATTTTTTAAGCGAATGAATTCATGCCATTTGCAGCCACATGAACCTAGAGATATCATACTAAGTAAGCCAGATAAAGACAAATATCATATGATATCACTTACATGTGTAATCTAAGAAATGATACAAATGAACTTATTAAGTTCATGAATATAAAACCAAATATACCCACAGTCATAGAGAATAAATTTATGGTTACCTAAGTGGGAAGCAGGGAGGAATAAATTAGGAATTTCAGATTAACAGGTACACTCTAGTATATAAACTAAACAAGGACCTACTATATAGCACAGGGAACTATATTCAATATCTTGTAGTAACCCACAATGCAAAAGAATCTGAAAAAGAATATATATATATATAAATAAATTGGATCACTTTGCTGTACACTTGAAACTAATACAACATTTAAAGTATACTTCAACTTTTAAAAAAGACAAAAATACTTAAAAAATAAAAATACAGTTGTGCTGTTGCCTTCATGAGACTCTAAATAAAGAAGACAAAAGCAGACAACTATTACAGAAACCTACTGTTTACAGCTGGCCAACGGCTTGAACTTTTCCCTAATGCCTCTAAGTAGGAAAATGACACAAAATTTTCAGTAATTTAGAAAGAAGTGAGAACTTTATGGGAGAAGAGAATGAAAGGAGACCTATCACAAAGTCATTTACAGCTGCAAAGAAATTTCTATAAAATTTCAAAGGTATTTTCATAGCAACAGGTAAAACAATCCTAAAATTTTTACGGAATCACAAAAGACCCTGAATAGCTAAAGCAATCACGAGAAAGAACTAAGCTGGAGGTATTACACTCCCCAACTGTACACTGCATGAGAAGCTCTCATAATAAAACAATTTGGTACTGGCATGAATACAGACACACTGACCCATGGAACAGAATAAGAAGCCCAGAAATGAACCCTTGCATAAATGGTCAACTAATATTTAACACAAGAGCCAAGAGCATCCAATGGGGAATGGACGGACTGTTTAACAAATAGAGCTGGGAAAACTGAAGAAACACATGTAAAAAAAATAAAATTGAACCCTTATCTTACACCATTTTAAAAAATTGACTTGAAATGGATCTAAAACTTCTAGAAGAAAATGTTGGGAAGAAAGTCCTCAACATTGGTCTAGGCAATGACACTAGAAGCAGAAATGATAAAAACACAAAAAACAAAAGGGACTACATCAAACCAACAAGCCTCTTTTCAGCAAAAGAAATACTCAACAAAATGAAAAGGCAGTCTACTGAATGGAAGAAAATGTTTGCAAACTATATATCAGATATGAGGTTGATATCTAAAATATACAAGGACCTCATATAACTTAGCAAGAAAAAAACCCCACAAATAATCCAGTTTAAAAGTGGGCAGGGGAAATGAATAGATTATTTTCCCAAAAAGACAGAAATATGGCCAACAGGTCTATGAAAACATGCTCAATATCACATGTCATCAGTAAACGCAAACCAAAACCACACAGAGGCACTATCGCCTTTGTTAGAAGGGCTATCATCAAAAAGACAGGAAGAGTATTGGTATGGAAAATGTGAGCCTTGTATGGTATGGAAAATGTGAATCCTGTACACTACTGATAGGAATTTAAATTGATGCAGCCACTATGGAAATTAAACATAGAACTGCCAATTATTCTTCCAGTATATATGCAACGGAAATGGAAATAAGATTTTGAAGAGACATCTAAAATCCTATGGTTCACCCTTATTCACAATAGCCAAGAACTGGAAACAATCTGAGTGTCTGTCAATAGATGAACGGATAAAGGAAATGTACATATACACACAATGGAATTTTATTCAGTCCTGAGAAAGAGGGAAATCCTTGCATTTGTAACAACATAGACAGACTTCGAAGGCATTATGCTAAATGAAATAAGACAGATGTATGATCTCACTTAGGCTGCACAGGTGATACAGTTGCAAAGAATCCTCCCTGCCAAGCAGGTGATATGGATTCAATACCTGGGTCAGAAAGATCCCCCAGAGAAGGAAATGGCAACCCACTTCAGTATTCTTGCCTGGAGAATCCCATGGACAGAGGAGTCGGGCAGGCTACAGTCCATGAGGTCTCAAAGAGCCAGACATGATTTGGCGACTAAACAACAACAACAATCATCTCACTTATATGTGGAAACTAAAAAGCAGAAGTTATGGAAAAAGAGGGTAAAATAGTGGTTATTACCAGGCAATGGGGACAGACAGGGGTATGCAATGAGGAGATGTGTGTCAAAGAATATAAACTTCCAGTTATAAGATGCATGTTTTGGGGACCTAAGGTCTGTGCCTTAGATGATTCCAGTTAATACTATTTTATTATATACTTTAAAATTACTAAAAGAGTAGATCTTAAATATTCTCATCACCGCCCCCCCCCCAAAAAAAGGTAATTCTGTGATGTGATGTAGGTTAACTAATGCAATGGTGGTAATCATTTTGTAACATATAAGTATATCAAATTACCATATTTTATACCTTAAATCTATACAATGTTATATGCCAATTATATCTTAATAAAACTGTGGGGTAGTTTGTAACAATAGTTTAGATGAGCATTAACAGAGGTATGGATTCAGGTGAGGCATGGGAACAGAGAAAAAAGGAAGAGAAAAATCAGAGATAGATTCAAGAACCAGGTGTGTGTGGTTAGAGTTTTCAAGTGGCTATGGGGTTGAATGACATAAACTCATGTGAGGTGCATAAACAATGCCTAGCTTATAATAAGTGCTCAATGAATGTTACCTTTGTTATTTTTATACAGAGCATTAGTATTCTAAAAATAGAGTCATGTTACTTTTCTTCCCTTGTAGCTCAGTTGGTAAAGAATCTGCCTGCAGTACAGGAGATCTGGGTTCAGTCCCTGGGTTGGGAAGATACCCTGGAGAAGGAAATGGCAACCCACTCCAGTATCCTTGCCTGGAAAATCTCATGGACAGAGGGGCCTGGAGGACTGCAGTCCATGGGATCGCAAAGAGTCAGGAATGACTGAGTGACTAACACTTAACACTTACCTCACTATCAGCAGAGATGAGAGGTGAAAGGAATCCAAACTAGACCATCTGAGTGACAAAACTGGGCTTGTCTTTCTTTGTGTGTTTCTATCAATGCAAAACACTTGCAAAATATGTAGTGAACAAATAAATGTATAGAGGAACAAAGGAGCAAGGACTTCTGACTACTGAAAATCAGGAAATGGTTCATCAGCTGATCTACAAATTAATTTGATAAAGATCATTTTCAAGAAAGAACACACAAACAAAATCAAGAACACAAAAGAAGACAAGGTTGATCCATATCTGCATAAGAAGCTGAATCAAGAACTGAAGCAAGATGGTTATTTTGAGACATCAGTCTGCCATCTTCTTGGTCAGCCAACTTTCTGAATAAAATCAGATTCCTTGCTTCAACACCTTATCTCTCAGATTCATTGGCCTATCACGTGGCGAGCAGAGCAAGCCTGGACTCAGTAAGAAACGTAATCTGAAGGCCTTAATAGATGTCTAAGAAAATAAAGAGAAAACAAAGCAAACCAAATCACTGACATGCAGAGAGACTGTGGAGTCTTGGTTCCCCAGTAAGAGCTTGGGTCTCAGCCTTTTGAGTGGTAGTGCTGAGTCCAGGACCCAAGATTTCCAGAGAACTTCTAACCCCAAGGAATATTACTTAATGAAAACTCCCACAAAGGCCTCCACCTGTATCCAACACCCAGCACCCAGTGCAGAACACCTCATAAAACAGGTAAGACAACAACACAAACCCAATCATCAGCAGACAGATACACCAAAACATATCACCTCAAACAGACCTGCCCATTCAGAAGGGAAAAAAAAAAAAAACCCACTCACCTGCTACCACCAGAATGCAGGCACAAGTCCCTCCCAACACAAAGCATACACAAACCACTGGACCAATCTTTCTCACTGATAGCAGAAACTAAAAGGAAGAAGGAATATGACCGTAAAGCCTAGGAATAAAAGACCTCAAACACATTAAGTTAGAAAAAAAGAGAAATGTTGTAAAATGAAAGAACAAGGTAAAAACTCACAAGATCAAATAAATGAAGAGGAACTAGGCAAAGTATCTGAAAAAGAATTCAAATAAATGATAACAAAAATGATCCAAAACCTCCAAAACTGAATGGAGAAAACTCAAGAATCAATTAATATGAGTTCCCATGTATGGCAAAACCAATGCAGTATTGTAAAGTAAAATAAAGTAAAAAAGAGAGAGAGAGAGAGAGAGAGAGAGAGAGAATCAATTAACACATTTAACTAGGACCTAGAAGAAATAAAGAACAAACAGAGACAAATAACACAATTACTGAAATTAACAATATTCTAGAAGGAATCACTAGAAGAATAAATAAAGCAGGAGATGGATAAGTGAGTAGGAAGATAGAAGGGTGGAAAAAACTGCTGAAGAGTAGAAAAAAGGAAAAAGAATGAAAAGAATTGAAGATAGCATCAGAGACCTCTGGGACAATACTAAAAGCACCAACATTTGTATTACAGGGTTCCCAGAAGAAGGGGCTTCTCAGGCCCTAAAAAGGTGGCTCAGTGGGTAAAAAGTGCTTGCAATGCAGTAGAGGAGACATGCATTCAATTTCTGGGTCAGGAAGATCCCCTGGAGGAGGGCATAGAAACCCACTCCATATTCTTGTCTGGAGAATCTCATGAACAGAGGAGCTTGGTGGGGAAGTATGACCTTGGTCCATAAGGTCAGAGTCAGACATGACAGAAACGACTGAGCATGCATGCATGCACAGAAGAGAAAAGGGGTCTAGGAAATCTTTGAAGAGCCTATAGTCAAAAACTTCCCTAATGTGGAAAAAGAGATAGTCAAGTCATGAAGCCCAGAAATACCTGTACAGGATAAACCCAAGGAGAAACACACTGAGACACATACTAATCAAACTAACAAAGATAAAACAAAGCATATTAAAAGCAGCAAGTAGCATACAAGCAAACTCCCACATGATTAACAGCTGCTCTTTCAGCAGAAACTCTGCAGGCCAGAAGGGATCAGCAGAAACTCTGCAGGCCAGAAGGGATCAGCAGAAACTCTGCAGGCCAGAAGGGAATGGCTGGATATATGTAAAGTACTGAAAGGGAAAAAAGTCTACAACCAAGATAACTTTACCTGGCAAGGATCTCATTCAAAACTGAGAGAGAAAACAAAAGCTTCACAAACAAGCAAAAGATAAGAGAACTCAGCACCACCAAACCAGCTTTATAATAAATATTAAAAGGACTTCTATAGGAAGGAAAAACAAGAGAAAGAAAAGACCTACAAAATCAACTCAAAACAATTACAAAAATGCCAAAAGGAACAAATATATCAATAATTACCTTCAACGCAAATGGTTTAAACATTTCAACCAAAAGACATAGAATGGCTGAATGGATAAAAAAATAAGACCCACATATATGCTGTTTACAAGAGACCCACTGCAGACCTAGAGACACATAGGGACTGACAGTGATATTATGGAAAAAGATATTCCATGCAAAAGTAAGTCAAAAGAAAGCCAGAGTAACAATTCTCATATAAGACAAAACAAATTAACATATAGACTATTATAAGAGATAAGGAAGGACACTCAGTCCAGTTCAGTTCAGTCGCTCATTCACGTCCGACTCTTTGTGACCCCATGGACTGCAGCACGCCAGGCCTCCCTGTCTATCACCAAATCCCGGAGTTTACTCAAACTCATGTCCATTGAGATGGTGATGCCATCCAACCATCACATCCTTTGTCATCAGCTTCTCCTTCTGCCTTCAATCTTTCCCAACATCAGGGTCTTTTGTAATGAGTCAGTTCTTCACATCAGGTGGCCAAAGTACTGGAGTTTCAGCTTCAACATCAGTCCTTCCAATGAATATTCAGGACTGATCTCCTTTGGGATGGACTGGTTGGATCTCCTTGCAGTCCAAGGGACTCTCAAGAGTCTTCTCCAACACCACATTTCAAAAACATCAATTCTTTGGTGCTCAGCTTTCTTTATAGCCCAACTCTCAGATCCATATAAGACAAACAAATTATAAGACTACTGGAAAAACCACAGCCTTGACTAGCTGGATCTTTGCTGGCAAAGTAACATCTCTGCTTTTTAATATGCTGTCTAGGTTAGTCATAACTTTTATCCCAAGGAGTAAGCGTCTCTTAATTTCATGGCTGCAGTCACCATTTGCAGTGATTTTGGAGCCCCCCAAGATGAAGTCTGACACTGTTTCCACTATTTCCCCATCTATTTGCCATGAAGTGCTGGAATCAGATGCCATGATCTTAGTTTTCTGAATGTTGAGCTTTAAGCCAACTTTTTCACTCTCCTCTTTCACTTTTATCAAGAGGCTCCATAGTTCTTCTTCACTTTCTGCCACAGGAGTGGTGTCATCTGCATATCTGAAGTTATTGATATGTCTCCTGGAAATCTTGATTCTAGCCTGTGCTTCCTCCAGTCCAGCGTTTCTCATGATGTACTCTGCATACAAGTTAAATAAGCAGGGTGACAGTATACAGCCTTGACGTACTCTTTTTCCTATTTGGAACCAGTCTATTGTTCCATGTCCAGTTCTAACTGTTGCTTCCTGATCTGCATACAGGTTTCTCAAGAGGCAGGTCAGGTGGTCTGGTATTCTCATCTCTTTCAGAATTTTCCACATTTTGTTGTTGTCTGCATAGTCAGTAAAGTAGAAATAGATGCATTTCTGGAATTCTCTTGCTTTTTGGATGATCCAACGGATGTTGGCAATTTGATTTCTGGTTCTTCCATCTTTTCTAAAACCAGCTGGAATATCTGGAAGTTCACGGTTCACATATTGCTGAAGCCTGGCTTGGAAAATTTTGAGCATTACTTTCGTAGCATGTGAGATGAGTGCACTTGTGCAATAGTTTGAGCATTCTTTGGCATTGCCTTTCTTTGGGATTGGAATGACAACTGACCTTTTCCAGTTCTGTGGCCACTGCTGAGTTTTCCATATTTGCTGGCATATTGAATGCAGCACTTTCACAGCATCATCTTTTAGGATGTGAAATAGCTCAAATGGAATTCCATCACCTCCACTAGCTTTGCTCATAGTGATGCTTCCTAAAGTCCACTTGACTTTACATTCCGGGATGTCTGACTAGGTGAGTGATCACACCACTGTGATTAGCTGGGTCTGAAGATTTTTTTTGTAAAGTTCTGTGCATTCTTGTCACCTCTTCTTAATATCCTCTGCTTCTGTTACATCCATACCATTTCTGTCCTTTATTGAGCCCATCTTTGCATGAAATGTTCCTTTGCTGTATGTAATTTTCTTGAAGAGATCTCTAGTCTTTCCCATTCTATTTTTTCCCTCTATTTCCTTGCACTGATCACAGATGAAGGCTTTTTTTAATCTCTCCTTGCTATTTTTTGGAACTCAGTATTCAAATGGGTATAGCTTTCCTATTCTGCTTTGCTTTTCACTTTTTCTGTTTTCACAGCTATTTGTAATGTTTCCTCAGACAGCATTTTTCTTTTTTTGCATTTTCTTTTCTTGCAAACACCCTCTTCCAACAACACAAGAGAAGACTCTACACGTGGACATCACCAGGTGGTCAACACCAAAATCAGATTGATTATGTTCCTTGCAACCAAAGATGGAGAAGCTCTATACAATCAACAAAAACAAGACCAGGAGCTGACTGTGGCTCAGATTATTAACTCCTTATTGCCAAATTCACACTAAAATTGAAGAAAGGACGGAAAACCAGTAGACCATTCAGGTATGATCTAAATCAATCCCTTACGATTATACAGCAGAAGTGAGAAATAGATTTAAGGGACTAGATCTGATATAGTTCCTGATGAACTATGGATGGAGGTTGGTGACACTGTACAGGAGACAGGGATCAATACTATCCCCGAGGAAGGACACTACATAATGACAAGGCATCAATCCAAGAAGAAAGCATAACATTTATAAATATTTATGCATCAAATAAAGGAGTACCTAAAGTAAACACTAACAGACATAAAATGGGAAGCTGACAATAACACAATAGTAATAGGGCAATTTAACACTGAACTTACACCATAGGACAGATAATCAAAACAGGAAGGCATTAAGGAAACACAAGCCTTAAATGACACATTAGATGCGATGAGCATAAATGATATCTTCAGGAAATTTCATGCAAATGCAAATGCAGAAGAATATACTTTCTTCTCAAGGGCACATGATCATTCTCCAGGATAGACCACATCTTGGGTCACAAATCAAACCTCAGTAAATTTCAGAAAATTTAAATTGTATCAAGCATCTTTTCTGACCACAATGATATGAAACTAGATATCAATTAAAGGAAAAAACTGTAAAAAGCACAAACACATGGATATTAAATAATATATTTTTAAATAAGCAGCAGGTTGCTAAATAAATATAAAGGGAAATGAAAAAATTCCTAGAAACAAATGGCAATGAAAACATGACATCTCAAACTTATGACATCCAGCAAAAGCAGTTCTGAAAAGGAAATTTATAGAAATATAATATTACCTCAAGAAATAACAAGGGCATCAAATAGACAATTTACCTTTACACCTAAAACAACTAGAAAAAGATGAAGCTCAAAATTAATAGAAGGAAAGAAATCATAAAGATCGTAGCAGAAATAACTGAAAAGAAATGAAGGAAACAATAGTAAAGATTAATAAAACTAAAAGCTAGTTTTTGAGAAAAGAAACACCATTGACAAACCATTAGCCGGACTCATCAAGAAAAAAAGGGAGAAGACTCAAATCAATGAAGTTAGAAATGAAAAAGGAGAGGTTACAACAGACAATGAGAAATGAAAAGGACCATAAGAGACTATTATGAGCAATTATACACCAATAAAATGGGCAGATTCTTAGGAAAGTCCAACCTTCCGAGACTGAACCAAGAAGAAACTGAAATGATAAACAAGCCAATCATAAGCACTGAAATAGAAAAACTGTGATCAAAAATCTCCCCAAAACCAAAGTCCAGGGCCAGATGGCCTCACAGGTAAATTTTACAAAATTTTAGAGAAGAGCTGTTGTCTATCCTTCTGAAACTCTTTTAAAAAATTGCAGAGAAAGACAGACAAATGGATAAGAAAGCTGTGGTACATATACACAGTGGAATGTTAGTCAGCTATTAAAAGAAGATATTTGAATCAGTTCTAATGAGGTGGATGAAACTGGAGCCTATTATACAGAGTGAAGTAAGTCAGAAAGAAAAACACCAATACAGTATATTAACGCATATATACTGATTTTAGAAAGATAGTACCATTGACCCTATATGCAAGACAGCAAAAGAGACACAGATGTAAAGAACAGACTTTGGGACTCTGTGGCAAAAAGTGAGGGTGGGATGATTTGAGAAAATACCATTGAAACATGTATACTATCATAAGGGAAATAGATCACGAGTCAGGGTTTGATGTGTGAGAAAGGGTGCCTCAGGGCTGGTGCACTGGGATGACCCTGAGGGATGGGATGGGGAGGGAGGTCGGAGGGAGGTTCAGAATGGGGAACACATGTGCACCCATGGCTCATTCATGTCAATGTATGGCAAAACCCACTGCAATACTGTAATTAGCTTCCAATTAAATAAATAAATTTTAAAAAATCAAGTAGAATAAAGGTTTTAAAAAATAAAATAAATTTAAAAAATAAAAAATTGCAGAGGAAGGAACATTTCCAAACTCATTCTGTGAGACCACCATCACCATGATACTAAAACCAGATAAAGAGAACACAAAAATATTACAGGCAAATATCACTGATTAACATAGATTCAAAAATCCTCAATAAAATTCCAGGAAATAGAAATCAACAACACATTAAAAAGATTGTATAACCATGATCAAGTTGGTTTTATCTAAGGGATGCAAGGATTCTTCAATATACACAAATCAATCAATGGGATACACCATATTAAAAATTACCATATTAAGAAATTAAAAGATAAAAACCATAGGATAATCTCAATAGATGCAGAAAAAGCTTTTGAGAAAATTCAGTACCCCTGTGTGACAAAAACTCCTCAAAAAATGGGCATAGAAGAAAACTACCTCAATGTAATGAAAGCCATATACAATAAACCCACAGAAAACATTTTCAAAGGTGAAAGACTAAAAGCATTTCTGCTAAGATCAGAACTAAGACAACAATGCTCACTGTCACCACTACCGTTCACCACAGTTTTGGAAGTCCTAGCCATAGCAATCATAGAAGAAAAAGAAATAAAAGGAATCCAGTCTGGAAAAGAAGTAAACTCTCACAGTTTGCAGACAACATGATACTATATATTAAAAGCCCTAAACATGACACCAAAAAATGACTAGAGCTAATCAGTGAATTTGGTAAAGCAGCAGGATACAAAATCAATACACAGAAATCACTTGCATTCCTATACACTAACAATGAAAAATCAGAAAGAGAAATTAAGGAATCCCATTCACCATTGCAACAATAAGAACAAAATACTTACAAATAAACCTACTTAAGGAGACAAAAGAGCTATATACAGAAAACTAAGACACTAATGAAAGAAATCAGAGATGACATAGACAGATGAAAGGATATTCCATGTTCCTGTTTTGGAAGAATCAATATTGTGAAAATAACTCTACTACCAAATGCAACCTACAGGTTCAACACAATCCCTAATTTACCTTATTTAAATCCCTAAATTACCAATGGCATTTTTCATAGAACTAGATTAAAAAATTTCACAATTTGTATGGAAACACAAAACACAAAGCAATTCTGAGAAAAAAGCATGGAGCTGGAGTAATCAACCTTCCTGATTTCAGGCTATCCTATAAAGCTAAAATCATCAAGACAGTATGGTACTGGTATATAAAAAAAGAAATATAGACCAATGGAACAACATACAAAGCCTAGAGATAACCCACACACCTATGGGCATCTTATCTTTGACTAAGGAAGCAAAATATACAATAGAGAAAAGACAGTCTCTTCAATAAGTGGTGCTAGGAAAACTGGACAGCAACAGGTCAAAGAATGAAATTAGAACACTTCCTAACACCATACACAAAGATAACTCAAAATGCATTACCTAAATAAAGATCAGAAACTATAAAACTCTTAGAGGAAATCATAGGCAGAACACCCTATGACATAAATCCCAGCAAGATCCTCTGTAACCCATCTAGAGCAATGGAAATAAAAATAAACAAATGGGAACTAATTAAACTTAAAAGATTTTGCCCAGCAAAGGAAACTATAAACAAAGTGAACACACAAACCTCAGACTAGGAGAAAATAGTAGCAAATGGAACAACTGACAAAGGATTAATTTCCAAAACATACAAGTAGCTCGTGCAACTCAATATCAGAAAAACAGCCAATCAAAGACTCGGTGGAAGTCCCAAACAGACATTTCTCCACAGAAGACATACAGATGGCTAATAAACATATGAAAAGATGCTCAACATCACTCATTATCGAGAAATGAAAATCAAAACTATAGTAAGATATCATCTCACACTGGTCAGAATGGCCATCACCAAAAAGTCTACACAGAAAAAATGTTGGATAGAGTGTGGAGAAAAGGGAACCTCTTGCATTGTTGGTGGGGATGTAAATCGATCCAGCCACTATGAAAGATGGTATGGAGACTCCTTAAAAAGACAGGAATATAACCACCATATGACCTAGCAATCCCACTACCAGGCATATACCCTGAGGAAACCAAAACTGAAGAAGACACATGTACCCCAGTGTTCACTGCAGCACTATTTACAATAGCTAGAACTTATAGGCAAGCAACCTTAATGTCCATCAACAGATGAACAGATAAAGAAGTTGTGTTACATATACACAATGGAATATTACTTAGCCATAAAAAGGAATGCATCTGAGTCAGTTCTAATGAGGTGGATGAACCTAGAGTATATTATGCAGAATGAAGTCAGAAAGAGAAAAATATCATATATTAATGCATATATATGGAATCTAGAATGATAGTACTGATGAACCTACTTGCAGCACAGCATTGGAGACACAGACATAGAGAACAGACTTACGGACACAGGGAGAGGGAAGGAGAGAGTGAGAAGTACGGAGGGAATAACATGGAAACCTATATTATCATATGTAAAATAGATAGCCAATGGGAATTTTCTATATGGCTCAGAGAACTCAAACAAGGGCTCTGTATCAACCTAGAGGGGTGGGATGGGGAGGGATATGGGAGGGAGGTTCAAGAGGGAGGGGACACATGTATACCTATGGCTGATTCATGCTAATGTTTCACAGAAAACAACAAAATTCTATAAAGCAATTATCCTTCAACTAAAAAAATCAATAAATGTTTAAAAATCTTTAAAAAAATGCTGGAGAGGGTGTGGAGAAAAGGAAACCCTCTTGCACTGTTGGTGGAAATATATACTGATACAGCCAGTATGGAAGACAGTATGGAGATTCCTTTAAAAATTAGGAATAAAACTACTATATGACCCAACAATCCTATACCATGAGGAACCCATAACTGAAAAAGTCATACATACCCCAATATTCATTGCAACACTATTTACAGTAGCTAGGACATGGAAGCTACCTATATTTTCACTGACAGATGAACAGATAAAGAAGCTGTGATACATGTATACAACGGAATATTACTCAGTCATAAAAAAGATCACATTTGACTCAGTTCTAATGAAGTGGATGAACTTGGAGCCTATTACATAGAGTGAAGTAACTCTGAAAGAGAAAAACAAGTATCGAAGATTAATGCATATATATGGAATCTAGAAAGATGCTACTGATGAACGTATTTGCAGGGCAGCAATGGAGACACGGACATAGAGAACAGACTTGTAGATACGGGATAGGGTGGAGCAGAAGGTGGGACAAATGGAGACAGTAGTATGAAAACATATACACTACCATATGTAAAATAAATAGCCAGTGGCATTTGCTTTATGATTCAGGGAACTTGAACCAGGGCTCCATGACAACTTAGAGGGATGGGATGTGGTGGGAAGTTGGAAGGAGGTTCAAGCAGGAGGGGATATATGCACCACTATGGCTGATTTATGTTGATGTATGGCGGAAACCAACACAATATTGTAAAGCAATTTTTTTTAAAAGCACTAAAGCTTTGCAAGGAAAATTCACTGTACTAAGAACCAAATCTTTCATCTCCCTGTTATCCCACAACCACTTTTCTTCAAGATGACAACTGTAATTAGACCCATAGCCCTTTTCTGCTGCTTAATTTTCAAGTACAGTTTGTCTTTCTGCAGCTGCAGAGTCTTTCTGCCAGGACTACACCCTGTGGGGCACTAATGACTCCTGCTTTTCGATATGAAATCAAGGCAGAAAAACTGGCCCTTTACCTGCATTCCATTCCCATTCACGCCCAGCAACTTTCTCCACATACACTAATCTTTTCAAAATTAAAAACTGAAGAATGACAGGTAAGAAAAATACACATCTTGGCCAGTTAAGAAATAACCCTCTTTGCTATTATGTATAGTATTTCCTGTTTCATGCCCAATCTCCCCATATACTAGAAAATAATGCTTCTGCTATAACAATTATATACATTACTAAAAATTTTCATGTTTAACAAAATTCAATAAATGGGTTTTTGGGGAAAAATTGCTTTGGTGCATTCCACTTGAAACTTATGGAACTTCAAAACATAATCAAAAATAGTCATTGATAATCTGGACAGTTAATCTAGGTGTGTCAGTGGAGCTAGTGGCTGCCATAGCAGATATTTAAAATACAGAAAAACAAATACAGCAATGCTTTAATAAAAGCAATACTGGCAGGCGCTGAGGGCACAGGAAGAGGCATAACCTGCAGACATGCAAGGCTCACTGCACCTGCCTAGAGAGGTGCCAGGGCCAGGTGACCCTTGTGATCACTGTCATCTCTCCCTCTCTTTCTCTCACACTCACAGCAGAACTAAGTACTTTTTCCTGCCCATTCAAGTTTAGAATTCTTTCCTACCACCTCTGCTCCCTTTGCCTACGAAGATTTGTATAAAACAATATAATGTTGGCCTTGTTTAGACATTCTGCCCTCACCAATCACATACAAGCTAACATGCCTCACAGAACGGAGCACTCAGAATTCTACACTGTCCTCAGAGCAGCTGGTCTGAATCCTTAGGGAGCTTGCCTGCTCATTCAGTGGCACAGGCAAGTGAAACCAGGGCTAGAGGCCTCCCAAGGCTGGGTTTGCCCCATCCCGTAACCTCTCCTGTGATCTATAAAAGAAATAATTATCAGAGAAAGATGTGATCACAGATAAGTGCAAATACTTACATATAATAAGTGGGATAGAGTCCTTCAAAATACCAGCAATGTTTTTTGGCCTCTGTGCACTGGAAATATAAGGAAGAAAAGATTTGTCAGTGAGAACTCATTTGCATACTGTTGAGAAGATCTCACGCGAAAAAACAAGGAAGGATGGAGTGAATGCAGCTTAAAGTGTGAGAAGCAGGCATCGGCGGGACAATGTGCCGGAGGGAGATTCACCCACTACGTGACTTTATTTCTTCAAAATTCTTAAAAGAGAAGAAAACATCTATTTCCCTATCATTTTTCTAGCTTTTCTAAGTACAAGGGGATGAATAATTCATTAAAATGCAAATTTAAAACAATCAATTTTTAAAAATTCACATGGTATGATACTTCAAATATCTAAAGATGCTAGAAATAATTACACAGAGTGCCCCTAATTTTTGTTTTTGAAAAACATCTCCCAGAGTTTTAACATTTCTAGATCTTTGTATTTCAGGATATAGTGACTCTCGAACAACGTGGTGGTTTGGAGCACCCACCCTCCACACGGTTGAAAATTCACGTAGAACTTATGGGTCAGCCCTCCATCACCATGGCTCCACACATCATGCAGTGTTGTTTTCTTTACTATTGAAAAAAATATCACATATAAGTGGAGCCATGCAGTTCAAACACATATTGTTCAAGGGTCTCAGCTCAGTCAGTTGCTCAGTCGTGTCTGACTCTTTGGAACCCCATGAATTACAGCACGCCAGGCCTCCCTGTCCATCACCAACTCCAGGAGTTCCCTCAAACTCAGGTCCGTCCAGTCGGTGATGCCATCCAACCATCTCATCCTCTGTCGTCTCCTTTTCCTCCTGCTCCCAATCCCTCCCAGCATAAGGGTCTTTCCAAATGAGTCAACTCTTCACATGAAGTGGCCAGAGTATTGGAGTTTCAGCTTCAGCATCAGTCCTTCCAATGAACACCCAGCACTGGTCTCCTTCAGGATGGACTGGTTAGATCTCCTTGCAGTCCAAGGGACTCTCAAGAGTCTTCTCCAACACCACAGTTCAAAAGCATCAATTCTTCAGCACTCAGCCTCCTTCACAGTCCAACTCTCACATCCATACATGACCACTGGAAAAACCATAGCCTTGACTAGACGGACCAACTGGTCTCCTTCAGGATGGACTGGTTAGATCTCCTTGCAGTCCAAGGGACTCTCAAGAGTCTTCTCCAACACCACAGTTCAAAAGCATCAATTCTTCAGCACTCAGCCTCCTTCACAGTCCAACTCTCACATCCATACATGACCACTGGAAAAACCATAGCCTTGACTAGACGGACCCTTATTGGCAAAGCAGTATCTCTGCTTTTTATATGCCATCTAGGTTGGTCATAACTTTCCTTCCAAGAGTGTACAGTATTCCAAAAGGCATATTCCCCAGTGGGCACTTACGCCAGACTCTGAGACAGAACTGACCTGATACAATCAGTGGGAGCCTGCCCTCTTTCATTCACAGGGATGAGAAAGACGGAAGAGAGGGACAAGGAGGGACTTCTCTGTGCTTTCCAAGGAAGTTGGAGGCTGAATTTTCCAGATGGCAGGGCTGAGAAGATGTGATACCACCCTAGGGGGTTCAGTATCTCAGACACCTGACAAGTGACAGGAAGCCAGTGGCACTAACTGCAAGTGAGAGCTCCAAGCAGAAATGCTCTGACCGAGCTGAGCAAGGCTTTTCTACAATTACTCCACTCATGCCATTATGTTAAAAGAATACACAACTTCCTACCTTCATGACCCAGTTCATTGGCTCCCATATGTAAATAACACCTTCAAAATATTACAACGCAAAAGTACCAGCAGGAAAAGGCACAGTGAAAACAAAGCTTTTTTGGGCAAGGCAGCAACCAACTGTGTTGTTCATCCCCCTTCCCTGGGGTGTATGCTGATGCCCTTCTACCTCAGTCTGCCTGATAGCTGTAGAAGGTGAGAAACACACCCCAAATTTACAGTAGAATGCCAAGGGAGAGGTGGGTATCAATGTTATGTGTTAGGCTGGCTAAATTCAATGAGTTATAAAAAGAGCATGAAACACTGGATTTAAAAATATATATATGCTTTAAGACACTCAGAAGCACATTTGGGCAGCCTGAAATGACCCAGCTTTATTAATGGAAAATGAGTGTAATTTAGACTAGGTTAGCATTTGTCCACTTCAAGAAGTTCAGACGGCTACAGAAATCAATTTATTTTGTCAAGGAAGAGCAATTCCAGGTCTGTACCCTAAGTTACAATTCATTTCACTAGAGACTTCTGTGATAAACTGAGAAACCAGGTCTCATTTCCAGGTGGCATTTCCAATGTCTCTTCTTCATTCTCCATCACCACTAGAGAGAGACACACTTTCTTGGAATTCGGCACTCAAGTTCCACGCATAGTCAAGAAATGGTGTCCCTAATGCCAGTCCTAAAACTCGGGACACCAGAGCCAAATCCAAGCCCCACTTACTTGCTGTTCTGGTCACCCACACGGGCATCTCACTGGAGACTCAGACCCGGGGGCCCAGGAGCAGGGGCCAGCAGTGCCTCAGCAGTCAGGGCATGAGATGCTGCCCTCGGTGTCTGCTGTGGGACAGCCCTTTACCTGAAGACCTCCTATTCAAAGCAGCCACATTTTTGGACCCAAACACCACATCTCCTAACTCTTAAGGTAATAACAAAAATAATATCACTGTTGCTTTTTAGGATTTTTTTCTTGGTGTGTCAATATGAGGAATGCCATTTTACAGATTAAACACTGGGACCCTTCATGGGTGTCTTGCTCAAAACCACATTTCTTTACAGTGTGGTTTCTCCTAATCAACATTAGCCTGAAGAACTTCCTTTGCCCACTCCCCATGTCCCCATGTTGTTTATGACTGGAGGACAGACTGACGTTAGATCTGCTCCCAGTTCCACCATCAGCAGGTGAGAGGCTTGGAAAGGCAGGCTCCCAGTCTGGGCCTCCTCTGAACTTAGCAGCAGCGTGGGTGGTAGGAAGATGCACACGCATGTCGAGCGGAACCCACGGGAGCATGAGCTTCAGAGCTACAGCAGGTTAAATAACAACTTGAACTGTGACACAGCAGCACTCTCAGACACTCCCATACGTGGCTGTTGGGAAGGAAGAGCAATTTCTGCAAAACTATGGCTGCATTTCTCTTTCACGGATTCCCTCTCCACAAAGATGGAGCACCACATGCACAAGGTTATGTACTGTGGCATCATTCCTAATAACAAAATTCTGGAAACAATGTAAATACATACTCACAGCAGGCTGATCAGATAGAGAACAGTATGTCCATACAATGGAGGATGAAGCACTAGCAAGAATGAAGTTTCTCAGAACCTGAATGAAATGATTTCCACAATGCAGTGCTATGAAAAAGCAATATTAAGAAGGGCGCATGTAGCACACTAATTTTTACAGAAAAGGAAACTTGTACATTTGGTTAATTTTTTTTACAAAAAGAACCACAGGAAAGATGTAGTGGAAAGTAATAAGAATACTTGTCCTGTAGGGGAGGTGGCAGAGGAGTGGCAGAGGCTGGGGCAGGAATGGGGATTCTGTGAGTATACATTTTTTGGCCACACTGCGTGGCATGCAGGATCTTAGTTCCCTGACCAGGGATCACACTTGTGCCCTCTGTAGTAGAAGTACAAAGTCTTAATCACTGGACCATCAAGAAAGTCCCCGAGTATACTGTTTTATATAGGTTGATTTTCGTGTTTTTTTTTTTTTTTTCCAGTGGTGGAAGCATTTATTAGTCCCGTGTCACAACAGAAAACTAAGGTTCAGACTTGACCCAAAGTGGGGAAGCTGGCTGAAATGAAGTGAGTGAAAGTCGCTCAGTCGTGTCCAACTCTTTGCAACCCCACAGACTATACAGTCCATGGAACTCTCCAGGCCAGAATACTGAAGTGGATAGCCTTTCCCTTCTCCAAGGCATCTTCCCAATCCAGGGGTTGAACCCATTTCTTCCACACTGTAGGCAGATTCTTTAACATCTGAGCCACCAGGGCAACCCAAGAATACTGGAGTGAGTAACCTAGCTATTCTCCAGCAGATCTTCCCGACCAGGAATTGAACTGGGGTCTCCTGTATTGCAGGCGTATTTTTTTACCAACTGAGCTATCAGGGGAAGCTGACTGATTTCTCTGAATCTCATTTTGGTATCTTTTCTGGACTATGCTATTTCCCCAGCAGAAGAGAAATTCTTAAATCTTCAGATATGCAAAAAATATTATTTTCTTCTGTAAATCTTCCCTATCGGCTTGATCTGAGTCACAAACATTAAATATCACTAAACTTGTCCAATTTATCTGGCATATGAGGTGAGCCCGGTGCCCTGAGTCCCTAGTGGCCATAGTTTTTCATATTCAAAAAACCAAGTCTGGAGAAGGAAATGGCAACCCACTCCAGTATTCTTGCCTGAAGAATCTCATGGACAGAGGAGGCTAGCAAACTATAGTCAGTGGGGTTGCAAAAGTGTCAGGCACAACTTAGTGATTAAACAGCACAACACTTAAATTGTACAATATGATGCATTTTAATATATGTGTGCACCTATAATATCACAAAATTAAGGTAATGGACATATTACCCACAAAAATTTTCTTATGCCCCTTAATGATCTCTTCTTGTCCTCTCTATCCAGATTCAACTATTGATTTATTTCATTTCATAAAACATTAGTTTGAATGTTCTAGAATTTTATATAAATGTAATACAGTTTGAGGTTTTTTTCTTTACCTTCTATCAGTAAGCATAATTGTTTTGAGATTATTTACTGCTGTTGGGAATATCAATATAGTATTCCTTTTTGCACTGAGTAATGTTTCCCCGTGTATGAATGTTATGCAGTTGCTTATCCATCAATTATCAGTGAACATTTAGGCTGTTTCCATGGCTTTCTGGTGGCTCAGAGGTTAAAGCATCTGCCTCCGATGCAGGAGACCTGGGTTCGATCCCTGGGTTGGGAAGATCCCCGGAGAAGGAAATGGCAACTCACTCCAGCATTCTTGCCTGGAGAATTCCGTGGACAGAGGAGCCTGGTAGACTACAGTCCATGGGGTTGCAAAAAATTGGACATAGCTCAGTGAGTGACACACTAGGTTGTTTCCAGGTTCTATCTTTTAAAAATAAAGCATATTTGAAACAAAAAGAAAAGAAAAAAGTAAAGTCAAAAAGGAATTTCTAAAAATCCACTTTCCCAAGTTTGAAGAAATCCCCTGAGTTCCATCATGGAGCTCCTCCTTCACAGGCTACCACACTGTTGGGAGCAACCACACAGAGGGAGCTGGGATTAACACAAGAGACTTACAAAAACGCCCTCCCCTCCCGCTGCCCAAAGATGGCAAGGTCACCCTTTTCTGCCCACTCTTGCTCAGACCATCCCTAGTCTCTTCCCAGCATTTGCTGGGGTGTCTAGTAAATCCACTGGTGCTTGTTGACTATCTTGGCAATGACCTTTCACCACTTATCACTAAAGCCACTCAAATAAGATCTATTTTTTAAACAGTAACCCACTTTGTTCCTTTACAAAATATTCTCTAAGAAAATGCTGCAGTTATATTTCCTGAGACAGAAGAGAAAAATCTCTGTTAAACTGAGCTAACTACCTACCATTTGAATTCTTGAAATTTGCTAATATCCAGGCAACTTCTTCACTACTTTTGGATGCTGGACTTTTACAACAGTTTTATCAATAGAGCAACAACACATATATATGGTACCTCACAAAAGTTAACACATCATTATATCATTTTACAGCTGAACAACAGGAAAAACACAAGTCATGTTTCATTAATTGTAAGACAGTTTCATTAACTGTAAAACTCAATGAGGAATGGGGAGTCCTGATCCTTTCCACTGTTGAGTCTCTCCTCCAGTGAAAGCTGGTTAACTGAACACCAGTGTTAAAGTCACTTTGCATAAGCACCTGAGATACCTGCGGTAAAAATGGAGATTAGGCTCTCCAGGTAGGAAGGGCAGAGGGAGATTTCTGCTGGAACCCACCCAGGATGGAGAGCCAGGTTCTACCAAGTGAAAGTCTACCAGCAAAGCCACAGTTAGCCTACTGATTCCAGTTTCCAAGTCAGCATAAACACCAGAATTCAGGGTGTTGCCAGATAGCTCAAGCATTGCAGATGTGGTCAAAATGAGCATTTGTAAAGTGAAGGTGCTTTCCAGAATGCTCCCCAACAGTGCTGGGCTATCAGAGGCAACCCCATAGGCAGGCAGATGGCAGCATGGTGAGAAGCAAGAAGAAGGCATTGTGCCAGGCTCCACTGCACCAGGGCCAGGACGAATCCACCCATAGAGGAAGGATGGATTAAAATCCAAGGAACTGTATTTCAATTCTGACAGTCACTCACCAGCCATGTTGTCAGTTGGCCTGGCTCTCAGCACCCTTTCTTCTAAAGTAGGATGGATTCTCATCCCTGCTGTATGCATGAGAGAGCTTGATGAATTAATTGAGATTGAATACCTCAAAATGCCTGGCCAGACCAGGGACTGGCTCTAGGAATCCCACAGCCAGTGAGCACTCTATTTGGAAATATGCATCCTGAAGCCAGCTTTCTTAATTCTCTGGAACAAATGACTTCTAAGGCTTATTTTTACTGTGATCACTTATCATTTAAGAAAAAGCAAAATGCCCAGAAATCAAAGATTCTAAATACATAAATACATTTTGGAAAACTGTGGTATGCAGTTTTCTAAAATGTCCTTAAAAGAATAAGCCCCTTTCCAAAAAGAGTTTGAAAAGTAAACAAGGGGAAAAAATATTTCAGGGTTTTATGTCTACCTCCAAAAGTAGCTCAACCCATTCTAAAAAGATATTACCATGACTTCTTAAAAACTGGCCATCTACTGAAACAGAAAATACATTTGTTAGGAGAGATCAGTCAGCTACTTGCTGTCACTGATGGTGTCCTCGACAGCCAGGACGCTCCACCATGTTGCGGGCAAACGTGGGCCTTCACTGAGCTCGTGGAACCACTCGCAATGGAGAGATCTATTTCCTGAAGAGAGAGTAGAGGGCAGCAACATTCAGTTTATAAACTACTGCCAAAGTAGAACTTGCAGGAATGCCAGAAAACATTTACTGTCAGGCACAATCCAAGTGAGAGAATCTTAAGATTTGAACTGGAAAGGTTTGTAAGTTGTCTGCACTCAGCAAAGAATCCTAGCGGTCTGTCACTCAAGGACTATGATATTATAAATGTAGTTAAGCCCTCCTAAATATTTTTATCCATAGTGAGCCAAGAACAGGCCCCAAAGAACAAACCCTTGCTAATTTCAAATGATAATCCTCACACTGACACAAATTACTCTACATCTCTCTCCACTGTATAGGAAGAATCGTGATGCCACTGTTTGATAAAACTGAACATCTTTTTTCTGTTCCAAATTCAAAGAATCAGTACCACAATACTGATCAAGTCCAAAGATCAGTACAACAGTACTGATCAACTTTGAGAGAACTGAAGCTACCTGTGATTTTAGTGGTCAAGAGCGAGCTCTAAAGGATTCAAAGCACTGATGAATTTATCTAAATTCTACCCTCTTCCTTCTGTTCAGTGGAGGCTGCACTGGGGTCTCTGCATAGCAAACTGATAAATGATGGCTTCATTAAGAGAACTAATTCCACCTGGAAAGTAAGTACCCTTGTTTTACTTATTGTGATAATAACTTTAGGTGGTCTGTTATGAACCAATAAGTACACAGTCTGCAGTGAGACAGTGGTGGCGGGCTGTCCCCAAGAAAATCAGCCCGATGACTCTCTCCATTCTGTGCTGGAACCTGGTGCTTCTTTTACTTTCATCAACATGCCTTGAGGCTGCATTCAGTTCAACCCAGTTAGCTTCAGCCCAGTTAGCTAGGGCATCCACAGTCTCATGGAAGGAGCCTCCGAGACACTGGCTGGTCTTGAGTTTAGCACCAGAGACAGAGGCACAAGGTACGGAGAGGCCCTGTTGAAGTCTGATAAAAATTTACAAAGGGAACGCTTGATCCTTACTGAGGCAGAGCTGCCAGAGGCTAGAAAAACCCTAATAGTGCTATCTCCTGCTCCTGTGGCCATTGGCACCCCTGTTACCTGGCACTGCCAGGGTCCCCACAGCCCAAGCAGCTGTGCCGCTTCCACACATGGTCTTCCAACTCCTATCGATGACCGACACGCAGAAGTTGAGAAAAACCACCATTAAACCCCAGGGGCAGTGTGGCTAAGGAAGAGGATTGAAAACCTCCCCACCAGCTGTACAAGCTATAGATCAAATCCATACAATCTACGTGGACTCTGTATCTATGGAATATATAAAAAGGACAATGAGTGTTCTCATAAAAGAAAACACCCTAGCTCTGGCAGGAGTAGACAGTGGAGTGCCCTACCACATAGGAGTAGGGCAAGATTAGAGTATGAGCTGTCCCCACGGAAGGTCTAAGACCAACCCAGTATCGGAGGGCCTCCTACGGATGCAGAGGTGGGCTGTGACTCAGTGGTGAAAAGGATACTGACAGCTGAGATCCGATAAAAACACTTATTATTATGTTTATATTTGGATTTGTTCTGGATGTTTTCTCTTCTATTTTTTGTGTTCTTGTAGTTGCTGTTTCCTTTTTTTTTTTTTTAAGTAACTCTGTTTAACCTTCTGAGGACTTTTTTTTTAAATCACAGTTTTTATTTCCATTACATAATTCTACCTTTATATTGGGTTTTTATGGGTTTCTGTGGGGTATTTTCTTTTTCCTTTTTAATTTTTTTTGTTTCTCATACTGTTCTTTTCCTGCTGTAGTTATTCTTTTATAAATGTATACATATACTTTATATGTATGTTTCTACATATGTTGTATATATGTTTATATATTTATTAATTTATATGCAAAGTACATCAAGCAGAATGCCAAGCTAGAATCAAGATTGCCAGGAGAAATATCAATAACCTCAGATATGCAGATGACACCACCCTTATGGCAGAAAGTGAAGAGGAACTAAAAAGCCTCTTGATGAAAGTGAAAGAGGAGAGTGAAAAATCTGGCTTAAAACTCTACAGTCAGAAAAACTAAGATCATGTCATCTGGTCCCATCACGTCATGGCAAATAGATTGCAAAATGATGGAAACAGTGATAGACTATTTTCCTGGACTCCAAAATCACTGCAGATGGTGACTGCAGCCATGAAATTCAAAGACATTTGCTCCTTGGAGAAAAGCTATGACCAACCTAGACAGCATATTAAAAAGCAGAGACAGTACTTTGCTGACAAAGATTCGTTTAGTCAAAGCTATGGTTTTTCCAGTAGTCATGTATGGATGTGAGAGTTGGACCATAAAGAAAGCTGAGCACCGAAGAATTGATACTCTTGAACTGCAGTGTTGGAGAAGACTCTTGAGAGTCCCTTGGACTGCAAGGAGATCCAACCAGTCCATCCTAAAGGAAATCAATCCTGAATAGTCATTGGGAGGACTGATGCTGACACTCCACTACTTTGGTTACCTGGTGTGAAGAACTGACTGACTGGAAAAGACCCTGATGTTGGGCAAGACTGAAGGCAAGAGGAGAAAGGGATGACAGAAGATGAGATGGTTGGATGGCATCACCAACTCGATGGACACGAGTGTGAGTAAGCTTTGGGAGTTGGTGATGGCAGGCAAGCCTGGCATGCTGCAGCCCGTGGCGTTGCCAACACAACTGAGCAACTGAACTGATTCGTATTTAAACATGCTATATGCTTATACATACGTAAAAGAATAACTACAGCAGGAAAGGAGCATGTGTACATCTATATTTTTCTATAGAGTTCTATTTTTCTTTTGTTCTCCTCCTTTTCTCTAGTTCACCATATTTGCTAGTTTGTTTGGTTTTGTTTGCTCTATTCCCTAGTTGGTAATCTCCTTTGGTCTTGTTTTCTGGTTTGTGTTTTAGTTAGTTTTGTTTTTAACTGGTTAATATCATTCTTAGCTTTCTTTGCCTGCCAGGTCACTGTCTTGTACTTTGTTTTCTTTGGACTATTTTGGCGTTGTGTGTGTGTGTGTGTGTGTGTGTGTGTGTACGCGCGCGCGCGCGTTCCTTTGGTTTTGTTATTATTGGCTGATTGTCCATTTATCTTTTGTTTAGGGTTCGTTTTTTGTTTGTTTTTGTGTGTTTGTTTTAATCTTTAATGCTATAACAAATGGCTTGTAGGATCTTGGTTCCCTGGCCAGAAGTTAGGTTCAAGCCTTTGGGCTGGGGAAACTGAGTCCAGGATACTAGACTGCAGAGAACTCCTGACACCAGGGAGTGTTAACTACTGAGAACTCCCACGAAGGCCTCCACCTGTGTCCAAGCCCTGACATCACCTAACTGCTAGCAGCACCCAGTACAGGATGCCTCACCCAAGCAACAAGACAAAAACAGCTAACAGGCTTCCCACAGATAACCCCAAACATGCTGCCTCACACAGCCCTACTCACAGAGGGAAAAAACACACAGCTCTTCCCACCAGAACACAGGCACAAGTCCTTCCCAACATGAAGCCTACACAAAGTACTGAACCAAATCCAGCCACTAAGGATAGAGACCAAAAGGAGGAACTGTGATCCTATAGCCTGGGGAAAGTAGACCCCAGATACAGTAAGATAGAAAAAATGAATTAAGACAGAGAAATACTCTGCCAATGAAGGAAAAAGGTAAAAACTCAGAAGGCCAAATAAACAAAGAGGAAATAGGCAAACTATCTGAAAAATAATTCAGAGTGCCAATAGTAAAGATGATACAAAACCTCAAAAATAGAATGGAGAAAATACAAATCAATAAACACACTTAACAAGGACATAGAAGAAATAAAGAACAAAGACACATAAACGAACAACATAATTACTGAAATTAGATTAAACATTACTGAAATGTTTAATTTGATTCCTCTAGAAGGAATCAATAGCAGAGTAACTAACTGAAGCAGAACAGGCATGTGAGCTGGAAGACAGAATGGTGGAAATAACTGCTAAAGAGCAGAATAAAGAAAAAAGAATAGAAAGGACTAAGGACAGTTTCAGAGACCTTTGGGATAATATTAAAAGTGCCAACATTCGAATTAAGGGGTCCCAGAAAAGTAAGAGAAAATGAAAGAGTCTAAGAAAGTTTTTGTACAGACTATAGTCAAAAGCTTTCATAACATGGGAAAAGAAATAGCTAATCAAGTCCAACAAGCACAGAGATGCCAATCCAGGGTAAACCCAAGGAGAAACATGCTGAGAAACATAAATCAAACTAAGGAAGATTAAAAACAAAGAAAAATATTAAAAGCAGTAACAAAAAAGCAACAAGTAACACACAAGGGAAACCCCACACAATTAACCACTGATCTTTCAGCAGAAACTCTGCAGGCTAGAAGGGAATGGCAGAACACAGTTTAAGTACTGCAAGGGAAAAATCTACATCTAAGAATACTCTATCCAGCAAGAATCTCACTCAAAACTGAGGGAGAAAAAAAAAAAACGCTTTACAGACAAGCACAAGTTAAAGAGCACTACCAAACCAGTTTTATAGCAAATGTTAAAAGGACTTCTATATGGAGGAAATACAAGAGAAGGAAGAGACCTACAAAAACAAATCCAAAACCATTAAGAAAATGCCAATAGGAACCTATATATCAATAATTACTTTAAATGTAAATGACTTAAATGCTCCAACCAAAAGACATAGACTGGTTGAATGGATACAAAAAGAAGACCCATATACATGCTGTCTACAAGAGACCCAGTTTAGGCCTAGAGACACATACAGACTGAAAGTGAGAGTATGGAAAAAGATATTCCATGAAAATGGAAATCAAAAGAAAGCTGGAGTAGCAGTTCTCATATAAGACAAAACAGACCTTAAAATAAAGACTATTACAAGAGATAAAGAAGGACACTACATAATGATCAGTGGATTACTCCAAGAAGACATACCAATTATAAATATTTATGCACCCAACATAGAAGCACCTAAATACATAAAGCAAATGCTAACGAACAAAAAACTCAACAGACGCAGAAAAAGCTTTTGAAAAATTCAGCACCCATGTATGATCAACTCTTCACAAAATGGACATAGATGGAAATTACCTCAACATAATAAAGGCCATATATCATATATCAGAACTGACTCATTTGAAAAGACCCTGATGCTGGGAAACAGTGAAGGTAAGAGGAGAAGGGACAACAGAGGATGAGATGGTTGGTTGGCATCATCAACTCTACGGACATGAGTGTGAGTAAGGTCTGGGAGTTGGTGATGGCAGGGAAGCCTGGTATGCTGTAGTGCATGGGGTCACAAAGAGTTGGACATGACTGAGTGACTGAACTGGGGAACTGAATAATAAACCCAAAGCAAACATGATTCTCAATGGTGAAAAACTCGCACATTTCTTTTAAGATCAGGACTAAGACAAGGGTGCAAACTTCACTACTATTCAACATAGGTTTGGAAGTTCTAGCCATGGCAATCAGAGAAGAAAAAAATAAAAGGAATCCACTCTGGAAAAGAAGTAAAACTCTCATAATTTGCAGACAACATGATACTACACTTTGAAAACCCTAAACATGTCACACAAAAAAATTACTAGAGCTAATCAGTGAATTTAGTAAAGTTGCAGGATATAAAATAAACAAAAACCATTTGCATTCCTATATGCTAACAATGAAAAATCATAAAGAGAAATTAAAGAAAAAATCCCATTTACCACTGCAACAATAAGAAATAAACCCACCTAAGGAGACAAAAGAGCTGTATATAGAAAACTGTAAGATACTAATGAAATAAATTAAAGAAAACATAAACAGAGGAGAGAGATACTATGTTCCTGGACTGGAAGACTCTGTATTGCAAAAATAGACTGTATTACCCAAAGCAATCTACCAGTTAAATGCAATTCCTATCAAATGACCTATGGCATTTTTCACAGAACAAGAATAAAATACTTCACAATTCGTATGGAAACACAAAGACCCCAAATATCCAAAGCAATCTTTAGAAAGAAATGAGCTGGAATGTGCCAAGAGGCACAGAGAGTCCTATATGGGATAAACCCAAGGAGAAACACACCAAGACACATACTAATCAAACTAACAAAGAAAGTTTAAACTAAACATAAAGAAAGAATATTGAAAACAACAAGGGAGAAGCAACAAGTAACACACAAGGGAAACACCATATGCTTAACAGCTGATCTTTCAGCAGAAGCTCTGCAGGCTAGAAGGGAATGGCAGGATATATTTAAAGTACTGAACGGGAAAAGTCTACAACCAATATTACTGCACCAGGCAAGGATCTCATTCAAAATTGTTGAAAAAATAAAAAGCAAAACTGAAGAGAATTAGTACCACCAAATCAGCACTAAACATAAAGAAAGAATATTGAAAACAACAAGGGAGAAGCAACAAGTAACACACAAGGGAAACACCATATGCTTAACAGCTGATCTTTCAGCAGAAGCTCTGCAGGCTAGAAGGGAATGGCAGGATATATTTAAAGTACTGAACGGGAAAAGTCTACAACCAATATTACTGCACCAGGCAAGGATCTCATTCAAAATTGTTGAAAAAATAAAAAGCAAAACTGAAGAGAATTAGTACCACCAAATCAGCTTTACAATAAATGTTAAAGGGACTTCTATAGTCAACAAATACAAGAGAAGAAAAAGATCTACAAAATCAACCCCATACAATTAAGAA
>SJYC01106622.1:0-16517 GCA_006408675.1 Madoqua kirkii | reverse complement strand
CATTGTTAGTTATAATATTAAAAGAAATGTAATAAAATGAAAATTGAGGCAACAGAGAATTCAGTATGCATAATTATTTTAAATTTAAAATCTTCCCCATAATGAACATAGCTAAAAACATAAAAGACAAATGATAGAGAAATTAGAAGCAATTATCAAAGGAATTCTCAGCAGAAATTTTTGATTTAAATTAAAGCCTGTGATTAAAAATCTTCTGCCTCTTTGTCCTTCTCCACTTTTCCCACAATCCACTACAACTGCAGTACCTTGCAACTTAATTTCTTTTCCTCCAAGACAGTCATGCTATGCTTGATCCATAGCAAGAACGTACGTATCAACTTTAGGTCTTTCTGGTTTTTGTTTTTGCATGCACTAATGCTTGCACTTCTACATGCACTAACATTTAAAAGAACAAAGATGAAAATGCTATTGTATAAAGGACATGAAAATGGAATTATTTTCACCAACAAATTTTGTTACTTTTGTTAGTGAAAAGGGAGACCTTTTCAATTTTATTTTTTTGAGGTTTGAAATATAGTACAGTGTATTTTGGTGACTGGGGCTGAATTGCAAGTATTTAGGTGCCTTAAACGTGGAAACGGAGAAGGCAATGGCATTCCACTCCAGTACTCTTGCCTGGAAACTCCCATGGATGGAGGAGCCTGATAGGCTGCAGTCCATGGGGTCACTGAGTCAGACATGACTGAGTGACTTCACTTTCACTTTTCACTTTCATGCATTGGAGAAGGAAATGGCAACCCACTCCAGTGTTCTTGCCTGGAGAATCCCAGGGATGATGGAGCCCAATGGGCTGCCATCTGTGGGTTTGCACAGTGTTGGACACGACTGAAACGACTTAGCAGCAGCAGCAGCAGCAGCAGCAAAGGGGGAAAAGATTATCGTGCATCATCTCCAGATATGATTCATTTATTCATTCAGTTGAAAATGGTTTAGACCATATGCTCAGGGAGTTTTCCAGGTGCTGGAGACACAACATTGAACAAAATAACTTGTTCTTATTATGTTTACATTCTGGCGACTGAATTAATACACCGTAAAATAAGTATGAGGCAATTCAAGAAAGTTCTATTTTTTGATGAATCTATTTTAGTTCTTTGGGAATGTACAATTCTTTTAAAATTGTACTCTTTTGTTACTAAAACGTGTTCCTTTGTTCAGTTCAGTTCAGTCACTCAGTCATGTCTGATTCTTTGCAACCCCATAGACTGCAGCATGCCAGGCCTCCCTGTCTATCACCAGCTCCCGGAGTTTACTCAAACTCATGTCCATAGAGTTGACGATGCCATCCAACCATTTCATCCTGCCTTCCCCTTCTTCTCCCACCTTCAATCTTTCCCAGTATCAGGGTCTTTTCCAATGAGTCAGTTCTTCCCATCAGGTGGCCAAAATATTGGAGTTTCAACTTCAGCATCAGTCCTTACAATGAATATTCGGGACTAATTTTCTTTAAGATGGACTGGTTGGATTTCTTGGCAGTCGAAAGGACTCTCAAGTGTCTTCTCCAACACCACAGTTCAAAAGTATCAATTCTTTGGTGTTCAGCTTTCTTTATGGTCCAGCTCTCACATCCATCATGATTATTGGAAATACCATAGATTTGACCAGATGGACCTCTGCTTTTTAATATGCTGTCTAGGTTAATCATAGTTTTTCTTTCAAAGAACAAACATCTTTTAATTTCATGGCTGCAGTCACCATCTGAAGTGATTTTGGAGACCCCCAACATAAAGTCTCTCCCTGTTTCCATTATTTCCCCATCTGTTTGCCATGAAGTGATGGGACCAGATGCCATCATATTTGTTTTCTGAATGTTGAGTTTTAAGCCAACTATTTCACTCTCCTCCTTTTTACTTTTATTGGCTCTTTAGTTCTTTTTGCTTTCTGCCATAAGAGTGGTGTCACGTATGTATCTGAGGTTATTGATATTTCTCCTGGCAATCTTGATTCCAGCTTGTGATCCAATCAGTCCAGCATTTCTCATGATATACTCTGCATATAAGTTAAATAAGCAGGGTGACAATATATAGCCTTGATGTACTCCTTTCCTGATTTGGAACCATCTGTTTTTCCATGTCCAGTTCTAACTGTTGCTTCTTGACCTGTATACAGATTTTTCAAGAGGCAGTTCAGGTGGTCTGGTATTTCCATCTCTTGAAGAATTTTCCACAGTTTGTTGTGATCTATACAAAGACTTTGGCATAGTTAATAAAGCAAAGTAGATATTTTTCTGGTATTCTCTTGCTTTTTCCATGATCCAGTGGATGTTGGCAATTTGATCTCTGGTTCCTCTGGCTTTTCTAAATCCAGCTTGAATGTCTGGAACTTCATGGTTCACATACTGTTGAAGCCTGGCTTGGAGAATTTTGAGCATTACTTTGCTAGTGTGTGAGTTGAGTGCAATTGGGCGGTAGTTTGAGCATTCTTTGGCACTGCTTATATGTTCCTTTGTGTATATACTTAAATTACATATTGGCTAATACATATTGATACCATTTATTTGCCCAGTATATCCTTTGTCATTTTTCAAAAGTCAGTGGTAATAAGCTATTTTAAAATAGTAATTAAAAATCCTTCATCTAATATATTTGTTCACCCCTTTTGAACATTTGAACATCCCTTTGGTCATTTTAAGGTCCAAAATGACCAACTCACATGAAAAAGGGGAGAAAGTTTAAGTGGTTTAAAAGTTGAAATCATTAGTTGCATTTTATTGAAGAGTGGTATTAATTTTATTTGGAATTCTACAATCTTATATTTACATAATGTGGTGCCTACTTTAGGGGGACATATCAGATAATTTTCCAATGTAATATAATATCTGACACATACCAAAAAATCTATATAATATGTAGTCAGGAAAGTAACCATAACAATAAAGAAACAAGAATGTAGCATCCTACTTAAAAACTAGATTATAATTAATATTGTTTTTTGGTAATATTTTATGGGAAAAATAATGTTTTTTGAAAATTTTTTTGGTTAATGTCTACCTTCTTATATTTTAACTAATAAATATGCAATATTATGAGTGTTACCTTAAGAAATATTTATTTTCTCCTTTTTTAAATACTAAAGATAAGCTTTATTTTGAAATAATTCCATATGGCAAGATGAGTATAAAGAACCTTTTGTCTGACAATTTGAAACTGAGTTATAATATTATATATCATCATTCTCAAATGTTTATCATGTAATCTCTACAAACACAGTCTCCTACCTAACCACAATACAGTAATCAATGTCAGAATATTGACATTAAAATATCACTACCATCTTTGTTTTCTGAATGTTCAGCTTTAAGCCAACTTTTTCACTCTCCTCCTTCACTTTCATCAAGAGGCTTTTTATTTCCTCTTCACTTTCTGCCATAAGGGTGATGTCATCTGCATATCTGAGGTTATTGATATTTCTCCCGGCAATCTTGATTCCAGCTTGTGTTTCTTCCAGTCCAGTGTTTCTCATGATGTACCCTGCATAGAAGTTAAATAAGCAGGGTGACAATATACAGCCTTGACACACTCCTTTTCCTGTTTGGAATCAGTCTGTTATTCCATATCCAGTTCTAACTGTTGCTTCCTGACCTGCATACAGATTTCTCAAGAGGCAGGTCAGGTGGTCTGGTATTCCCATCTCTTTCAGAATTTCCCACAGTTTCTTGTGATCCACACAGTCAATCAAGCAGAAATAGATGTTTTTCTGGAACTCTCCTGCTTTTTCCATGATCCAGCGGATGTTGGCAATTTGATCTCTGGTTCCTCTGCCTTTCTAAAACCAGCTTGAGCATCTGGAAGTTCACAGTTCACGTATTACTGAAGCCTGGCTTGGAGAATATTGAGCATTACTTTACTAGCATGTGAGATGAGTGCAGTGGTGCAGTAGTGTGAGCATTCTTTGAAATTGCCTTTCTTTGAGATTGGAATGAAAGCTGACCTTTTCCAGTCCTGTGGCCACTGCTGAGTTTTCCAAATTTGCTGGCATATTGAGTGCGACATTTTCACAGCATCATCTTTCAGGATTTGAAATAGCTCAACTGGAATTCTATCACCTCCACTAGCTTTGTTCATCGGAATTCTTTTTAAGGTCCATTTGGCTTCATACTTCAGGATGTCTGGATCTAGGGGAGTGACCACACCATGTTGGTTATCTGGGTCATTAAGACATTTTTGTATAGTTCTGCTATGCAAGGATTGGGATCATAAAATCTGTTCATGAAAATACCCAACTCTGCAAAGACCTGTCCCACGAGATTCCCTGGAGCGCAAGTGCCTCACTCCGCCCTGAATTCCCTCCGGGCTGTTGAAGGCCAACAGCTGGAGAAGCAGAGGTTCAGTATTGGTGATGGACAGGGACGCCTGGTATGCTGCAATTCATGAGGTCACAAAGAGTTAGATATGACTGAGCAACTGAACTGAACTGATCAACTCATGCTGGTCAGAATAGTCATCATCAATCTATAAAAAGTAAATGCTGGAAACGGTGTGTCAGAAAAGGAATCCTCTTGCTCTGTTGGTGGGTATGTAAATTGGTACAACCACTATGGAAGACAGCATGAAGATTCCTTAAAAAACTAGGAATAAAAGTACCATATGCCAGTAATCGCACTACTGGGCATATACTCTGAGAAAAGCATAATTGAAAAGGACATACATACTCTAATGTTCATTACACCACTACTTACAATAGTTAGGACACGTAAACAACCTAGATGTCCATTAAGAGATGAATGGATACTGAAGTCATCATACACATATACAATGTTACTAAGCCATAAAAAGAACCTCATTTGAGTCAATTCTAATAATGTGGATGAATATAATGCCTATTATACAGGGTGAAGTAAGTCAGGAAAAAAAAACAAATATCATATATATTAATGCATATATAAGGAATCTAGATTGGAGACAGAAATGGCAACCCACTCCAGTATTCTTGCCTAGAGAATCCTGTGGACAGAGGAGCCTGGTGGGCTGCTGTCCATAAGGTTGCATAGAGTCGGACACAACTGAAGTGACTTAGCAAACACTGCATGCATGGGAGAAGGGAATGGCAACCCACTCCAGTGTTCTTGCCTGAAGAATCCCAGGGATGGAGGAGCCTAGAGGGCTGCCATCTATGGCGTCGCAGAGTCAGACATGACTGAAGCAACTTAGCAGCAGCAGCAGCAGCATGCAATCTAGAAAGATGGTACTGATGAATCTATTTGCAAGGCAGAAATGGAGATGCAGACATAGAGAACAGACTTGTGGACATACAGGGCAAAAGAGAGGGTAGCATGTAATCACACATTACCATCTGAAAAATCGATAGCCAGTGGCAACTTGCTTATGAGACAGGGAGCTGAAACTGTTCCTCTGTGACAAACTACATGGGTAGGATGTGGTGGGATGTGGGAAGGAGTTTCAGGGTATAGGTATACCTGAGGCTGTTTCATTTTGACGTATAGCAGAAACTAACACAACATTGTAAAGCAATTATCCTCCATTGTGTGTTGTGTGTTAGTCGCTCAGTTATTTTCAACTCTTGGTAACCCTATGGACTATAGTCCATTAGGCTCTTCTGTCCATGGAATTCTCCAGGCAAGAATACTGGAGTGGCCTGCCATTTCTTTCTCCAAGTATCTTGCTGACCCAGGGAATAAATACAGGACTCCTGCATTGCAGGCAGATTCTTTACCATCTGAGCCACCAGGGAAGTCAATTAAAAATAGACAAATTTAAAAAAGAATTTACAGAGTGAGTGACAGTTATTATCTCAAGGTCCCAAATAATATATTGAAATGATAGTTCCTTAAACTCCTGTATCAAAATTTTAATCAGTTCCTTAACTGCTATTTACTTAATCCCTGGGCTTATGTACATCCATTATTTTCAGGAAGAAATCTCCAAAGAACCTTGCTCTTTTTTCTTTATTTTCTTTTTCTTTCTTTCTTTTTTTTTTTTTAGCAATAAGAGTATGAGACTTCTCAGAGGGAATGGAAAAAACTTTCTAAAGGTGGCGGTGGGGTGGGGGGGGGGTGCACTCTTAAAAAATTTTCTTTATTTTCTTTTTCTTTCTTTCTTTTTTTTTTTTTAGCAATAAGAGTATGAGACTTCTCAGAGGGAATGGAAAAAACTTTCTAAAGGTGGCGGTGGGGGAGGGGGGGTGGCACTAAGAAACAGAAACAAAAAATACTCCAGTGTCTAATATAAGGAAATTACACCACACCAGGAATTCATAAATGGCCAGCAAATAACCAACAAAGATATAGCACTATCTACTAATATCCTGAAGATTCCAGGATCACAGAGGTTATAAGACACAATTAGCCCCGGTTAATATCCCTGGAAAATTCTGGGAACTCTCATCAGTTCAGTTGCTCAGTAGTGTCCAACTCTTTGTGACCCCATGGACTGCAGCACACCAGGCTTTCCTGTCCATCACCAACTCCCAGAGCTTACTCAAACTTATGTCCATTGAGTTGGTGATGCCATCCAACCATCTCATCTTCTGTCGTCCCCTTCTTCTCCCACCTTTGATCTTTCCCAGCATCAGGGTCTTTTCCAGTGAGTCAGTTGTTCACATCAGGTGGCCAAAGTATTAGTTTCAGCTTTAGCATCAGAATACTCCAATGAATATTCAGGACTGATTTCCTTTAAGAAAGACTGGTTGGATCTCCTTGCCATCCAAGGAACTCTCAAGAGTCTTCTCCAACGCCACAGTTCAAGAGCATCAGTTCTTTGGCACTCAGCTTTCTTTATGGTCCAACTCTCACATCCATACATGACTACTGGAAAAACCCATAGCTTTGACTAGATGGACCTTTGTTGGCAAAGTACTGCCTCTGCTTTGTAATATGCTGTTTAAGTTTGTCATAGCTTTTCTTCCAAGGAACAAACATCTTGTAGTTTCATGACTGTCGTCACCATTTGCAGTGACTTTGGAGCCCACAAAAATAAAGTCTCTCTGTTTGCTATGAAGTGATGGGACCAAAAGCTATGATCTTTGTTTTTTGAATGCTGAGTTTTAAGTCAGCTTTTTCATTCTCTTCTTTCATCTTCATCGAGAGGCTCTTCAGTTCTTCTTCATTTTCTGCCATAAAGGTGGTGTCATCTGCGTATCTGAGGTTATTGATGTTTCTCCTGGACACTACTGAGCAGTCTTGATTTCAGCTTGTGCTTCTTCCAGCTTGGCATTTTGCATGATGTATGCCACATATAAAGGTAACAATGTACAGCCTTAATGTACTCCTTTCCCAAATTTAAACCAGTTTGTTGTTTTAGGTCCTGACCTGCATACCGGTTTCTCCAGAGGCAGATAAGGTGGTCTGGTACTACCATCTCTTTAAGAATTTTTCACAGTTTGTTGTGATTCACACAGTCTAAGGCTTTAGCGTAGTCAATGAAGAAGTAGATGTTTTTCTGGAATTCCCTTGCTTTTTCTATGATCCAACAGATGTCAGGAATTTGATCTCTGGTTCTTCTGCCCTTTCTAAATCCACTGTGTACATGGAAGTTCTCGGTTCATATACTGTTGAAGCTTAGCTTGAAGGATTTTGAACATTACCTTGATAGCATGTGAAATGAGTGCAATTGTGCAGCAGTTTGAACACTTCTTGGCATTGCCCTTCTTTGTGACTGGAATGAAAATTGACCTTTTCCAGTCTTGTGGCTACTGCTGAGTTTTCCAAATTTCCTGATATATTGAGTGCAGCATTTTAATAGCATCATATTTAGCATCTGAAATAGTTCAGCTGGAATTCCATCACCTCCATTAGCTTTTTTTGTAGTAATGCTTCCTAAAACCCACCTGACTTCACACTCCAGGATGTCTGACTCTAGGTGAGTAATCACACAATCTTGGTTATCTGGGTCATTAAGAACTTTTTTGTACAGTTCTTTGTATTCTTGCCACTTCTTCTTAATATTTTCTGCTTCTGTTAGGTCGTTGCTGTTTCTGTCCTTTTTTGTGCCCATCTTTGTATGAAATGTTCCCTTGGTATCTCTAATTTTCTTGAAGAGATTTCTAGTGTTTCCCATGCTATTTCTTCCTTTATTTCTTTGCATTGATCACTTAAGAAGGCTTTCTTCTCTCTCCTTGCTATTCTTTGGAACTCTACATTCAATGGATTTATCTTTCCTTTCCCATTTTCTTTTCACATCTCTTCTTTCCTCAGCTATTTGTAAGGCCTCCTCAGAGAGCCATTTTGCCTTGCTTCATTTCTTTTTCTTGGAGATGGTTTTGGTCACCACCAAATACAATGTTACGAACTTCTATCCATAGTGCTTCAGGAGTTGTGTCTATCAGATCTAATCACTTGAATTTGTCACTGTACAATCATAAATGATTTGATTTTGGTCATACCTGAATGGCCTAGTGGTTTTCCCTACTTTCTTCAATTTAAGTCTGAATTTGGCAATAAGGAGTTCATGATCTGAGCCACAGGCAGCTCTCAGTCTTGCTTGCTGACTGTGTAGAGCTTCTCTATCTTTCGCTGCAAAGAATATAACCAATCTGATTTTGATATTGACCATCTGGTGATGTCCAAGTAGAGTCCTCTCTTGTGTTGTTGGAACAGGGTATTTGCCATGACTGTTGATTCTCTTGGCAAAACTCTGTTAGCCTTTGCCCTGCTTCATTTTGTACTCCAAGGCCAAATTTGCCTTTTATTCCATGTATCTCTTGACTTCTTACTTTTGCATTCCAGTCTCCTATAATGAAAAGAAAATCTTTTTTTTTTTTTCCCCTTTGGTGTTAGTTATAAAAGTTCTTGTGGGTCTCCACAGAACCATTCAACTTCAGCTTCTTCAGCATTAGTGGTTGGGGCATAGACTTGGATTACTGTGATATTGAATGGTTTGCCCTGGAAACAAAGTGAGATCATTCTGTCATTTTTGAGATTACACCCAAGGACTGCATTTCGGACTGCTGTGTGAATATGAGGGCTACTCCATTTATACTAAGGGATTCTTGCCCACAGTAGTAGATAGATTAGTCATCTGACTTAAATTTACCCACCCATCCATTTCCATTCAGTGATTCCTAAAATGTCAGCATTTTCTCTTGCCATCTCCTGTTTGACCACTTCTAATTTGCCTTGATTCATAGACCTAACATTCCAGGTTTCTAGGCAAAACTCTTCTTTACAGCATCAGACTTTACTTTCATCAACAGACACACCCACCACTGGGCATCATTTCTGCTTTGGCTCAGCCTCTTCACTGCTTCCATAGCTGATTCTCTACTCTTTTCCAGTAGCATATGGGACATCTACCAACCTGGGAGGTTCATGTTTCAGTGTCATATCTGTATGCCTTTTCATATTGTTCATGGGGTGTTCAAGGCAAGAATGATGAAGTGGTTTGGATTTCCTTCTCCAGTGGACATTTTTGTCAGAACTCTCCACCATGACCTATCCATCTCGGGAGGCCCTACACAGCATGGCTCACAGTTTCACTGAATTACACAAAGCTGTGGTCCATGTGATCATTTGGGTTAGTTTTCTGTGACTGTGGTTTTCTTTCTGTCTGCCCTCTGATGGATGAGGATAAGAGGCTTGTGCAACTTCTTAATGGGAGGGACTGGCTGTGGAGAAAATCCAGTCTTGCTTTGATGGGCAGGGCCATGCTTAGTAAATCTTCAATCCAATTTTCTGCTGATGGGTGGGGCTGTGCTCCTTCTCTGTAGTCTGGCCTGAGCCCAAACTATGGTAGGGGTAATGGCAACCTCCTCCAAAAAAATTTATGCCAGCACACTGTGTCTCCCAGAATTGCTGCTGTCAGTGCTCCTGGTCACACAGCAAGCCACTGTCAATCCATGAGTTCACCAGAGATTTCAAAACACTCACAGGTAAGTATGGCTCAGTGCCTTGTGGGCTTACTGCTCCTGTCTCCTGGGTCCTAGAGCACATAAGGTTTTGTTTATGTCCTCCAGGCATCTCTGGCAGGTATGAGGTTTGATTTTAAACAAACTGTGTCTCCCAGAACTGCTGCTGTCAGTGCTCCTGGTCACACAGCAAGCCACTGTCAATCCATGAGTTCACCAGAGATTTCAAAACACTCACAGGTAAGTATGGCTCAGTGCCTTGTGGGCTTACTGCTCCTGTCTCCTGGGTCCTAGAGCACATAAGGTTTTGTTTATGTCCTCCAGGCATCTCTGGCAGGTATGAGGTTTGATTTTAAACACAATTGGGCCCCTCTTACCATCGTGGTGAGACTGCTTTTTTGTCCTTGGATGTGGGGTATGTTTTTTGGTGGGCTCCAACATTTTGCTATCCATCTTTGTTCAGCAGCTAGTTGCAAGTTTCGTGTTCTCACAGGAAAAGATAAGCACATGCCCTTTTACTCTGCCATCTTGGAGTGGATTAAGTCACTGGCTGTTGGTGACTGGACTCAATTTCCCACTCCTGTCCCTTCCCCTGGAAATCTAGGGGCGGAGTGAAAGCTCCAGTCTTCTGATCACATGGCTGGTTTCCCTGGAAGCAGCCCCTATCTTTAGGTTGCCTAGGGGCTTTCCAAAAGTCACTCCATTAACCTAACAACAGACATCTTTACTGAATATATATTTCTCATTACAAATCACAAAATTATAACTGTGGATATCATCCTTTTTTTTTTTTTGTAGCTGTGCTGTACTTCTTGTGTGATAGTTTCCCAACCAGGGATTGAACCTGGGTGCTCAGCAGTGAAAGCAGAGTCCCACTGCAGCCCAGGCAACAATGACCAACTCTATATCATTAGAGATTTGCCTTCTCTACAAGGTTAAATTAAATAAAAGTCATATGACTTACAGTCCTTTATATCTGGATCTATCAATGTTGCATTTAACAGCAGTTCACTCCTTTTCAGTGCTAAATAGTATTCTACTGAATAGACATACCGTGTTTTGTTTATCTATTCATTTGGGTTGTTTTTCTAATTTGGGCTACTATGAATAAGGCTGCTACAAACACTTACATGGAGGTCTTTGTGTGAACATGTGTCTTCATTTCTTGGGAAGGTACCTAGGAGTGGAATTGCTGGGTCATATGGCAACTCTTCTTTTAACTTTGTGAGGAACCTGTTTTCCAAACTACTGTACTACATTACATTCCAACCAGCAGTGTATGAGGCTCCAGTTTCTCCACACTAATTGTCTGATGTTCTGATACCCCACTGTGGTTTCAATTGGCATTTCCCTAACAATGAGTACCTTTTCACTCCAGCTCAATTGTAAGGTAAACATAGCAGCTGCCTTTGGTGGAGGATGTATCATCCTCCAGGGGGTCTTCATATGAAATCTCATTCAACAGCATAACAACCCTGGGAATCAGGAGCTCATATACATACAAATGAGTAAACTAAGTCTCATAGAGGTAGGCTAACTTGGCCAAGGTAACACAAAAAGTAAGCAGAAAGCTGGGTTTGCAGGAGGTAAGTTGGTTTCTATGTCTGTTCTTTCCCCGGCAGTGAACAGAAGATGCAGTTTCCTGTGCCACAATAATCCATGATCTTATTCTTTGGAACATCTGACACAGCTCTCACAGGGAGTCATATGAGATTTATTTTAGGCATGATTTCACTGTCTAGAAGAAAGTGAAAATGACAACTGAAACTTTTGTAGGTTATTAGGAATTATTCTTCAGATATCTTAGCTGTCACTTACCACATCCCTGAGAGCAAAATGAAAACAAAGGTGCTCAAATTGGCTGACATGCCAAGAACAACTGCAGCATAAATGGATCTAAAACCCATCTTGGAGGCAAACCACAAAACCACCCCCCTTGCCCTTAGAAGTGTCTACTACAAACTGGCATTTGATGGCTCAGTGGTAATGCAGCCAACACAGGAGATGTGGGTTTCATCCCTGGGTTGAGATTTCCTGAAGGAGGAAATGGCAACCCACTGCAGTATTCTTGCCTGAAAAATCCCATGGGCAGAGAAGCCTGGAAGGCTATAGTCCATAGGGTCATAAAGAGTCAGACATGACTAACTGAGCAAACACACACACACACACACACACACACACCCCTACCTCTACAAGGATTAAATCATGTGCTACGGCAGCTGCTGACCTTCAACACTCCTTGAACAGAGTTCAGGGTGGAGAGCAGAAGTGAAGCACTCTGTGCTCAAGGGGCAAAAACTGGCAGGACAGGTCTTCAGATAGTTGGATATTTTCAGGAGTGGAATTTATGAGTCCAATTATTTTATCTCCCCATATCTAGAAAACCAGTAACATCCTTCAAGTTGATGACTGTTCCTTGTGATTAGCAACGCTTCAGAAGACTAGTAGAAAATTTCTTGGAAAATAAGTGCTTGATTGCATGCATTCCTCCTTCACCAAAATCACGTATATCCTAATCTTTTCCCCTTGCCTCTTTGGAACAGTTTCTCAGAGGTATCTGAAGTATTATCTTCCAGGCTTCAGCTCTCATTTTGCCCCAAATAAAACTTAACTCTCAATTCTCACTTTGTACAAATTTTTAAGGCAATAGAAGAGAGTTCTTAGCTACTAAAAATACTCAGAGGTGCAACTTCATGGCACAAAACAACAGGAAATGAATGCATGGGCTGCAGCCAAAAGGGTTTATGTGACAAATTTTCCAAATGTCACAAAACATAATTCATTCAGAAACTGATGACTAGGAGAGTTAATTAGAATGATGTGAAAGCAGTGGTAACAGATGGAAAATCAGTGCTATTTGGTGGCAATAAACTAATAGAATCAACCTTGGTTATGGGCCCAATTTCAACAAAAGCTCTAAAGAAAGTCCAGGCTTTTGATGATTTTCCCAAAGGCCTGGTCCAGGAAAGGCACCCCTTTGAGCAGCACTGCTTGGAGCACACGAGCTGCAATGTGAAAAGCCCAGCAGAGCAGTTCTGCAATCACAGTGGGGGCATGGGGTGGGCAAGGGTCTGAAATGCAATTTTAAGGACCACAAGGGAAGTGAGTGAGAATGGGGGAAAGAACTGTTGTTTCCAACCACATTACACAGGCCCCTCAAATTCAAAAACAGATATGGTTCTAAGTCTTTACCAGCAGATCCAAAACTTAGCCACCAGACAAAGGAGAAAATATCTACTTATTAACTTTTGTTAAGATAAATGCCTTAGATTAGTAAGACTAACAGTTTTAAGAGCAAAAAATGCCAAAATGAGTAGATAAGGATTTCCTAACTTAACCTGTGTACTACTCCTTCCTATTTAACTTATATTTTGCAAGAAGAGTGTATTGGATTGTATGATGACATATACGTCTCTAAGTCTGGATTCTAACTGTAAGGAGGAGATGAGATGAAAAGAAGCTGAGATCTGACTAAAATATGTCTAAAGGCTGAACATATGGTGGCTCCCCATGTTCAGAGGCACTGTGACCTACCCCTCACCCTGGGTCAATAGCTCAAGTCCTATCTTGTTCTTTCCTGCAGCTTTGACTTACCAGTGTGTCTCCATATCAGCCCCACAGTGCCTGGCACTTCTCCTTCAGGTCTCAAACATGAAGCTTCTCCTAGATCTGAGTCTATCGGGGGGGACTCTGCTGAACTGACTACTCTGTGCCATCTGAGCCCTGTGCCTGCAGCCCTCGACTCTACTCTGTGGCTTCAGTGAGCAGAGTACTTGATGTTAACTGCTGCTCCTATCCTTGCTCCCCTAGACAGGATGGCAGGGATACGTGGGTGTGATTCACACTTGGCCCTTGCATACATAGGCTGCATAATAAATGAGTTTAAAGAATGAAAAGAAATATGTCCTGAAACAGTCCAGGGCATGTAGTCTGAATGACCTGCTTGCCCACATCTGACGGTGGCTACAATTAATGACCTCATGGGGATATCACCCTCTCAGTGTTCTGTTCTGGGTGACTCCTTGCCTTTTCTCCAACTGAGGATGTGGGTTGGGGTCGCCTGGGATGCAGCAAAACACCCATTGGGAGGAGGATAACAGAACTCAGTTAAAAAGAAAAACAATTCTTTAAGTATTATAAACAGCCATGGCTCTCCATCCAGTGCAACACATTTCTGAAAGACTATCAGCAAACTTTTAGATCTATCTCTTAGCTCTCAGTTCAGTTCAATTGCTCAGTCGTGTCTTGACTCTTTGAGACCCCATGGACGGCAGCACACCAGGCTTCCCTGTTCATCACCAACTCCAGGAGCTTATTCAAATTCATGTCCACTGAATCAGTGATGCCATCCAACCATCTTATCATCTGTCATCCCCTTCTCCTCCTGCCTTCAATCTTTCCCAGCATCAGGGTCTTTTCCAATAAGTCAGTTCTTCGCATCAGGTAGCCAAAGTATTGGAGTTTCAGCTTCAGCATCAGTCCTTCCAATGAATATTCAGGGCTGATTTCCTTTAGGATGGACTGGCTGGATCTCCTTGCAGTCCAAGGGGCTCTCAAGAGTCTTCTCCAACACCAGAGTTCAAAAGCATCAATTCTTCAGCACTCAGCTTTCTTTACAGTCCAACTCTCTGAACCATGTATGACTACTGGAAAAACCATAACTTTGACTAGACGGATCTTTGTCAGCAAAGTAATGTAATGTCTCTGCTTTTTAATATGCTGTCTAAGTTTGTCATAACGTTTCTTCTAAGGAGCAAGCATCTTTTAATTCATGGTTGCATCAGCTATCATTTCTAATAGTTTTAACTGTGTCTTGCTTTTTAAAATCTGTGATGGAAATTGCTTTGTGTGTGTGTGTGTGTGTGTGTGTGTGTGTGTGTGTGTGTGTGTGTGTTCTTAAGGGAATGGAGAATGAAGGGAAAAAAGGAAGACCATATGGTAGTAAAAAAGCAAATACAAGCAGATGACAAATTCCACTGGTGGACTCAGCTTCGTTTCTCATACAATCTTCTGCTCTGCAGTTTTGACAAAGGGCCTGGTCCTGGGACAGTTGCCTGCAGAGTGCACCAATTCTTACTCCCCTGGGGGTAGCTGTTTGGGAAGCTGTTATGGGCAGCTGCCCATAGCCTCATTCTGCATCTCTGCCTCTCTCTGTCACTCAGAACCCAATTTCAGGATTTCCCAAAACCGAGTTTCTGCTTTTGCATTTTCTCTGCAGCTTCCCTAGTTTTGACCTAAGGTCTCCCTCATTTCTCCAGTGCAGCCCTCTTACAGGCATTCTGAACATGATAAATGCCAGGATACAATACAGTGGAGGGTTCTCTACTGACCTGGGGACCTTCTTCCACCTCTACCTGGCATCTAGACACGGTATCAGATACAACCTCATGGTAGCATACCAGCAGAGAGCCTCCACTGCCTTCAGCTCCAGGGGCTCCTATTTGGGAACAACAGCACGTCCATGAGAGCATGCTAGCCATACAGACCAGCTCTTCCTCTTATTGCCACACCAGCTACCTGGTCAGCAAGGATGTCCGGTGTCAGGAGTTGAATAGAGAGCGTATAGGAGCTTGCCAGCAGTAGAGGATAAGAAAGACAAGGGAGGCCAAGTGGGGACAGAAGAGCAGGGCCCCAGGCTGGACAGGACCAAGGCCACTCCTGTGTTCCCCACAGCCTTCATGAGCTCCTCCACCCAAGGAGGCCAGGCCGGGGGCACAGCTGGTACTGTGCCTGCCTCCCTCCTTTCTCACAAGACCAAACAAGGCTCAGGGGGCTACACCAGGCTCTGTAGAAGACAACCTACAAGGATGGAGAGCAGCACACCAACTCCTTGCTTGCAAATCTCCAATGACATCCCATTCACTGCATGTTTCTTTTCTTTTTGTTTCCCTTGGAGATCACAAAACCCTTTCTTTGAATATAATTTTTTCCTACACAGGATTGCATTATATGAATAAGAGAAACCAGTGGGACTCACAGAGCCTGACCTGCACAGATTTCCCCTAAATCCCTGAAAATTCCTCATGACAGATTAAACTCCAGACAACCAGAGAGGGTCTTACCTTGGCCTGGTCACATGCCCCAACCTGCCAGACCTCCAGGCTCAGCTACTCCAGGGCCACTTTCCATTCCATGCCTTCTACCTGCCTCTGGAAAACAAGCTCCTGAAGGCAATTCTAGATCTTTACTCCACTTGGAATGTTCTTCCCTGCAGTGCCCACTGTTTGGGGTCAAGCTAGACTAGAGATCTCTTCAAGAAAATTAGAGATACCAAGGGAACATTTCATGCAAAGATGGGCTCGATAAAGGACAGAAATGGTCTGGACCTAACAGAATCAGAAGATATTAAGAAGAGGTGTCAAGAATACATGGAAGAACTGTACAAAAAAGATCTTCACAACCCAGATAATCATGATGGTGTGATCACTCATCTAGAGCCAGACATTCTGGAATGTGAAGTCAAGTGGGCCTTAGAAAGCATCACTACAAACAAAGCTAGTGGAGGTGATGGAATTCCAGTTGAGCTATTTCAAATCCTAAAAGATGATGCTGTGAAAGTGCTCCACTCAATATGCCAGCAAATTTGGAAAACTCAGCAGTGGCCACAGGACTGGAAAAGGTCAGTTTTCATTCCAATCCCAAAGAAAGGCAATGCCAAAGAATGCTCAAACTACCGCACAATTGCACTCATCTCA
>SJYC01106618.1:0-19575 GCA_006408675.1 Madoqua kirkii | reverse complement strand
AGAGCACTCAAAGCTGGTGCACTGGGACAACCCAGAGGGATGGGATGGGGGGAGGTGGGAGGGTTTTTCAGGATGAGGACACATGTACATCCATGGCTGATTCATGTCAATGTATGGGGAAAAGCCATCATAGCGTTGTAAAATAATTAGCCTCCATTAAAATAAATTAATTTAAAAAATCCAGAAAAAGTGCAAATTAGCTATGAAATAAGTATAATTAGACCCGTAATTTGTAATGATTGAGCATATTATAATGTTCATGTGGATTTTATGCTATTGCCTGTCATTTTTAAATTTATTAAGCAAATAATTCTTTCCTTGATGTATTTTCCTTGAAAGCATTTAAAAAATATACAGTCCTTCTTTGAAAAGAAAAATAAACAAGGAGACATTTATAAGATGGGGAGAAGTGAAGTACTTTACCAAAGATCACATAGTTAATAAGTGCCAGAGCTGGAGATCAAACCTGGTGATGAGCCTTAAAGTCTATTCTGTGAACCACTGCATTCAGTTGCTTTTCTTTTGAAGCCTAATTTACTGAGCACAAAGGAAGGAAAATCAAGCATATTGGCAGAAAATATACTGATGGTAGGTTTAAAGGGAAAATGGATTTGGAAGTTGTGCTTTTTAGAGAACAGGTAATCTGAGCTGGTGGTAGTGTGCCAAGAAAGCACATACTAGCTTCCTGGAGGGGCTTGATAAACATTTGTTGAGTGAGTGAATGAAGTACTTTCCAGGGTAGTGAAGAACACAACGATGGAAGAATCTCAAAGTTAATAAAAAAAGCAGGACAATATTTGGGCATCTGTACTACACAAGGGCCTAGACCAGTTTTTGTCAAGTGGACATATATGGACGGGGGGGCCTTAACAAGAAGAATTTCATATGGAAGTTGCTTCATTCACCCACTTCAGTTGTTAAGTATCAAATGTCCATCTTGACCCTACTTGAAACGAGGTAGAGTGGAAGGGGAGTGTTTTTATTAACAGAAAAATTTAAGCGAATTGCGAGAATTTATATTATATAAAGAGGCATATCCTTAAAGTGTTAACTACGGAAACAAATTTATCCCCAGCTGTTCACTAGCAGCATCTGCAGGAGCTGTCTTGGTCCTAGTCTTACTGGGAGCCCTGTTTGGTTCACCCTTTGATCCTCTGCGGTGTCCTTCACAAGTCTGGGTCTCATGACAGCCCTGTCTGAAATTGCCTTTGCCTTGCTTCTGCCTGCAACTGGACAGTGTTTAAAAGTTCAGACTAACTGTAGATTTTTGCTAACTGAATTTCTACAGCCCTAGCTTCCCAGGTGGCTCAGTGGCAAAGAATCCACCTGCCAATGCAAGAGACCCAGGAGTCTCAGATTTAATCCCTGGATCAGAAAATTCCCCTGGAGCAGGGCATGATAACCCCCTCCAGTGTTCTTGCCTGGGAAATCCCATGGACAAAGGAGCCTGGCGGGCTACAGGGCATGGGGTTGCAAAGAGTCAGGCACGACTGAGTGACTGAGAATGCATGCTGTTATTACACAGATTGGAATAAAGCAGAAACTTCTGCAGGTTTACTTCCTTCATATGCCTTGTGTTTTCCATGCAATATATTCTCAGGTTAGCAGATCTAGTTAATATGTCGGCTTTTCTTAATTCTCCCCAGGATAGCATATTAACAAATAACACATTAGATACAAAATGGAGACATTCCCTTATTAAATACAATAAGTGGCTTAGGAGAGCAGTAGGATTTAATAATCTCATGAAAGTTGTTGAGGGCAGCCATAAAAGCCCACCCTGGACCAGCGATGCCCACTGAACAGCTATTTTGAGTGTTGCTATGTGGCTGCAACATGGTTATGCAATCCGTTTTAGAACTACACCGTTGGGCACATCTGAACATCACTACATCTCTAAGTCTCCTGAAGGCTGACATGGAGCATGTTACCTGCCAAGTCAGTACTTTGATGCCATTTTTTAGTTAATTTCTTGCTTCATTTTTTTTTTTTACTGCCAGTCAACCCCTTTGAGGCCAATGGTGAGTGACGATCATCTTTGACATATCTCTGTTCCCCTCTAACAATGTACTCAAATTGGGAACTCATATCAGGTGAGGCCTTACTTGAAAAAGTCTTCTTGAGGCAGCCAAAGTCTGTGGCTCTAAGTTACTTCCTATTAGCAATGACTTCCTAGATTGCTTTTAGAAAACTCCTTTCTTTATACTCTTGGTAAATCCCTTTTTGATAGATGTTCACTTTTCTATGCACTATACCCTTCATTCCCACAAAATATTGTGAGGGAGAAGATATCAAGCTCCCTTTCAAAGAAGATGACACCAAATTGCCATGGTTAAGAAACTTTATAAAGTTTTTTGTAGCCCTCAGATTTCCTATATGATTCATCCTTGTATCCTGTCGTCTCTAAGTCTACAGTGATTCTCGACTTTATCCCTCATTTCTATTCTCACTGCAGCTGCCCTAGAATAGCATCCATTAGCTCTCACCTGGAGGTTTGAACAGCTTCCTATCAGGCTTCACAGCTCTAGTCTCTCCATCTTCTCGCTCTTTCTACCTGCTGTGGCCACGGGTATTTTTCTCCAGTACAAAATTTGTCATGCCATTTTACTTCTCTAACCCCTCCTCCTTCCCTTCCACACACACACTGACTAAGAATACATTTTCAGAAACCCCAAGTGTGATTCAGGAGCCAGTTAGGTTCCAACTTACCTTTTCAGTCTTTCATATCTTGTCTTCAGGCACTTTATACAACATCCAAATCACAGGCCTGCTGTTTCTAGAACAAGTCCTCTGGCTTCCAGGCTCTATACTTTCTAGTCTCTCTTGCCTGAGAGGCCTGCCTTCTTTCTTACATCTCTGTCTATGCGGACTACACCAGTCTCTCAGTACCTACCCAAGACTTCGAGAACTTGAGCTGAGAAATCCATCCCCTGCCTTCACCCCTCAGCGTTTATCCTTTTCATGACATTTCCACCTTTTCTGACCCTTTATTGTAGTCAGCTGTGTGCTTTTCTATCCTCCTTTGGATGCAAATAGAATCCTAACTCCCATGGTTAAGGATGCTGCCCTCTACTTTTAAACATAGTAAAACTTAAGACAGTTTTCTAAATATATATCAGGTAGTCAACAAATGTCGACTGTTTGTAACCCCATGGACTGTAGCCCACCAGGCTTCTCTGTCTATGGAATTCTTTCCAGGAACACTGGAGTGGGTTGCTATTCCTTTCTCCAGGGGCTCCTCCCAATCCAGGGACTGAACCTGGGTTTCCTGAATTGCCAGATGGATTCTTTACCACCTGAGTCATCTTCTTTTAAAATGAGCATATATTTAGAAATACTTAGAGGAAAACACTTGAGTATTTATACCTTTGTTTAGTGGTTCTTGACCATGAAGATCATATGTGGTTCCTTGAGCTACTTCCAGTATTTTAGGAGGCGTAATGGAAATCACACACTTATCTATAATGAGACTGAAATGTCAAATTTTCTTGTTTTTGGTTTGCAAATAACTCTGTAGGAACAATATTAATCTTAGTCTAGTGTTGTCCAGTAGACAGTAACAGGATATAGTAAATCCACTACATATAAACAAGTTCTATTCGGAGAGTGCATTTCTAAGTCGAATTTGGTCATAAGTTCAACACAGTTAGTCTAGGTACCCAAGTAACACGATTGCTAAATAGTACTGTACTACTGTAATAGGTTTATAATACTTCTCACACAAATAATATGTGTAAGACAAACACAAAAATAAATAAAACATGTTTACTCTTACAGTACAGTACCTTGAAAATTACAGTAGTATAGCACAACAGCTGCACACGGGCTGGCACCGAGTGAACAGGCAAGAAGAGTTACTGACTGGAGGAGGGAGAGGAGGTGGAGATGGCAGAGCTGAAGGCCCGTCAGCAATGGAGGATGGAGGGCGAGCTGCAGTTTCACTCCCACCTGGTATTCACGGCGCAGGTTCTGGTTCTGCTGGACTCAATTCTGTCTGCCCTCTTGAAAAAACAATCCCGCGATGTTTGGCCAGTGGGTCTATTTTCCTTGTCCTGGATGACACGGTAGCACTGGATTGCATTCTGAATGGCTGCTGCAGCCTTTGTATACTGTTCTACGTTCAGGTCCTGAGCCACAAAACTAACAGAGCCTCCTGAAAGAAAGTCCCCTTGTCAGCTCCTGTATCGTGAGTCCCTTCAGTTCCTCTGTCACTTCCTCCTCTTGTCTCTGTCCTTTCTCTGGACCGCCAATCCCATCAGGTCTTCATCAGTAAGCCCCTTGTAATGCACAGTAAGGAGTTCAGTAATGTATTCTTCTTGTAGATTTAGCTCCAGCTTCTCACTGAGAGTCACTTAACTGCTGAAAACCTCTTTAGATTCTTTCTCCACTATCTCAAATTCACAAGAATTGTGGACAAACTGTGGGCAAAGTTTCTTTCAAACCCATTCATAGTGGAGGAAGGCATGGCAACCTACTCCAGTACTCTTGTCTGGTGAACCCCATGGACAGAAGAGCCTGGAGGGCTATAGTCCATAGGGTCGCAAAGAACTGGACACGAATAAGTGACTTAGCATACACATGATGATGTCTAGGATTGCCTGTATCAGCTATGGCTCTGTCGACTAAGGTAGAGTGTGTTACAACCCTCCCGGACATAACTGAAGTGACTTAGCACACTATTTTTTTTTTTTTTTTTGCTTCACTTCACTCTCTCAATTATTTTCACTATTGTGTCCATCTTTATTGCTAGGCACTTCTTAGCAGTACTAGCTACATCACCGCTGCTTTTATGCTTGCTTCCTGGCCTTGAAATAAAGATCCTGTACTACTGTACTCTATACAGTACTGTACAATAAAGTACACAAAAGCACAACCACTTGCCAAGGATGCACATATGTGATAAGGTCCACCAGACACATGTACTAATTTACCAGCTTGGATCTTTGAAAGTTTGAAACTTGAAGGTTTGTATATAGGGGACTTGTACCACTCAGGTTAAAGAAAACGGAAAATTGAATATAATGATATTGGTATCTTGTACAAGCCAAAATCAGGACGTACAGCTAGGTCTCATACAATATTGGAAGCAGAAGGACAAAATTTACCAAAGATGAAGGCAGCTGTCTTGAGTGCTCACCTTGCAGCATCAGATGTCTCCTATCTGCTTTCTTGTGGGCACAAGTTTTACCCAGTTCCCTGTAGGCTGGATACTCAGGCTCTGCCAGAAAATGGCTGTTATGTTTATTTAAAACACTTCAATGAAGATAATCCGTATATTTATCTATTTTATGTGTATCTATCTACACTCATGTATTACACATGCACTCATGTATATATGTATGTATGTATATACACACATTTGTACACACATACTTAATCTGTTCTTCAGGGACCAGTTAAATGTTGAAGTACTAAGTCAAGTACTTCTTCAGGAGTATTTGACAACCTACACAAGTTAGTTAACATTTGAAAGAACTTAAATGGAAATCTGAAGACAGTTACAAGTTTCAAATATATTTGCTTCATCTTAGCTCTGTGTGTGTTGGTTGCTCAGTCGTGTCTGACTCTTTGTGACTCTGTGCACTGTAGCCTGCCAGGCCCCTCTGTCCATGGAATTCTCCAGGCAAAAATACTGGAGTGGGTAGCCATTTCCATCTCCAGGGGATCTTCTCCACCCAGGGAACGAACCCAGGCCTCCTGCATTGTAGGTAGATTCTTTACCATCTGAGCTACCAGAGCAGTCCTAGACAGTTTTGAAATTAGCACACAGGGCAATAGAAATGACTTTGCATGAGTAAAATGTGTGATATTCAAGATAAAGAGATTGGTCAGAGGTATTATATGTATAAGTCTTTATACGAGCAAGTATAAAGTTACATTTTTTGAAGAGGCATTTCTTGTCCTATGACTCAGTTCCATTCTGTTTCTGGATTCTGTTATCCAGCTGTGGTGAGAAATTTAACTCAACTAAATCTTGCTAAAAATGTTCTTGTTTCTGCCTTCAATAAATATATAAATGGCCAACTTATTTGAGGTCTGTTTGCAATAAAGACGCATCATCATTATTCCAAAACAAGCATATAGGCTCTCAGATTCCAGAAAACTGGAATCTCTCAGTTCCATTTCCATTTTCTCTGGGAAAAGAACAAATTGGCTCATTTTGGTTAAGTTGTCCTGGCCCAGTTGTTATTGAACTAGGTTTGTTTGACTGAAGTACAGCAAGGCAAATGCTGAGCTCTGAGGTCTGCAGCACAGAAAAGGTTTATTCATCAGGCAGTCAAAAGAGGAGATGGAAGAACAAGTTTCAGATCTGCTTCCCCCAAAATCAGAGTTTAGGGATCAGTTTAGCTCAGTCGCTCAGTTGTGTCTGACTCTTTGCGACGCCATGAACCACAGCACGCCAGGCCTCCCTGTGCACCACCAACTCCTGGAGTCCCCCCAAACCCATGTCCATTGAGTCGATGATGCCATCCAACCATCTCATCCTCTGTTGTCCTCTTCTCCTCCTGCCCCCAATCTTTCCAAGCATCAGGGTCTTTTCAAATGAATCAGCTCTTCACATGAGGTGGCCAAAGTACTGGAGTTTCAGCTTCAACATCAGTCTTTCTAATGAACACCCAGGACTGATCTCCTTTAGGATGGACTGGTTGGATCTCCTTGCAGTCCAAGGGACTCTCAAGAGTCTTCTCCAACACCACAGTTCAAAAGCATCAGTTCTTCAGTGCTCAGCTTTCTTCACAGTCCAGCTCTCACATCCATACATGACTACTGGAAAAACATAGCCTTGACTAGATGGACCTTTGTTGGCAAAGTAATGTCTCTGCTTTTTAATATGCTATCTAGGTTGGTCATAACTTTCCCTCCAAGGAGTAAGCGTCTTTTAATTTCATGGCTGCAATTACCATCTACAGTGATTTTGGAGCCCAGAAAAATAGTCAGCCACTGTTTCCTTATTTATTTCCCATGAAGTGATGGGACTGGATGCCATGATCTTAGTTTTCTGAATGTTGAGCTTTAAGCCAACTTTTTTCCTCTCCTCCATTTTCATCAAGAGGCTCTTTAGTTCCTCTTTGCTTTCTGCCATAAGGGTGGTGTCATCTGCATATCTGTGGTTATTGATATTTCTCCTGGCTATCTTGATTCCAGCTTGTGCTTCCTCCAGCCCAGCATTTCTCATGATGTACTCTGCATATAAGTTAAATAAGTAGGGTGACAATACACAGTCTTTATGTACTCCTTTTCCCATTTGGAAGCAGTCTGTTGTTCCATGTTCAGTTCTGACTGTTGCTTCCTGACCTGCATATAGATTTCTCAAGAGGCAGATCAGGTGGTCTGGTATTCCCATCTCTTTAAGATGGGTTTAGGGATAGTTATGGGATTAAAAGGTAGGGTGGTCTGAGGCATGGGGAAAGGTGATTGGAGGTAAAAAAAATGGGATAAAAAGTGGTCTGGAAAAGTATCTAAGTTGCATGACACTTTTTAGGAGGTGTGTTCAGAAAATGGTGGCATTAAGATGTTCTGAGGGTGGAATTTTTGGCTCTATGATGTCATATGGTCATCCATTGGATGCTCACACAGATCCAGTTGAAAGTTCGGTGGTCTCAAGTAGTCTGGACTGGCTAAGAACTAGCTCCAAGTTTCTGAAAAACAATTTAAACAACAGTTACTCTAGTCATCCCTGCATCAGAGGTGATACCTCTTAGGAGGCTAGTGGAAGTTCGTTGAGGTAGGGTAGGTTTGGTTATTGTTCAGTCTCTCAGTCATATCCGATTCTTTGTGACCTCATGGACTGCAGCACACCAGGCTTCCCTGTCCTTCCCCAACTCCGGAGCTTGCTCAAACTCACATCCATTGAGTTGGTGATGCTGTGCCACCATCTAGTCCTCTGTTGTTTCCTCGTCCCCTTCTCCTTCTGCCTTCTGTCTTTCCCAGCATCAGAGTCTTTTCTCATCAAGGGTAGTTTTGGTGAGCCTAATCAGGTTGACCCTCGCTTTCACAATCAGTAGTGGCCAAGGAAGCCTACTGGTTGTTTAAAAGTCAACAATGCTGAAGAAAGCCTCTCCCAGGAGATGGGGGGGTGGTGGTGCACATTCTGAAAAGAGGGTCCAGGCTGGGTTGCGGATGAAGCACAGATTTCATAGAAAGGAGCGTTCACAATGTAAGTGCTTTGCAACCTCATCATGATCCGATTCAAAGCTAATATGCGTCTTTGATCAAAAAAAAAGGATATACATTTCTTAAAAATTCAGCAGACATTTAAAAAAATACGTCAAATTTTACAAATAACAGTGTTGATTGGTAAAATAACGAAATGATTCTTGACAGGTAATAATTTTCTTTTTCATAGCTTCATTAATGTGATACATTTTCCCACTGGACTTGCATGAACATCCAGTGGCTGACCATATGATATCAGAGGGCCAAAAATTCCACCCTCAGAACACCTTAACACCACTGTTTCTGAACAGCATCCTATAAAGAGCCATTGGGCATGGCTATGGTTTTCCAGAACACCTTTTACCTAACTTTTCTTACCTCCAATCACTTTTCCTCATTTCCAGTGGAATGGGGACTGATCCTTGGAAGAAGGAAGGCAGTTTCACAGAAGGCAGGGAAATAGACCACTTGCTTATTATGGGATAGAAACGGAGAAGGGTGAGAAAAGGAGCAAGCAGGACTTTGCAGAGAAACGAATTATTTTCATATTTCTATCTAAGGCCAGCTCTGCCTGCTTACAATGCAAATAGCAAACAATACCCAATTAAATGTTTTTCTCCGGAGAGAATGACTCTGACATGGAGTGTGATTATGACAAGGCCATGGAACAGCAAGTGTTTGTTGTGCAAAATTTGTTTTGACTAGACCTACAAGGCTGTTTCGATGGGCCATCTGCTAGGACACCTAGCTTTGTTGGGCAGAATCTTTGTTTAACCTACATTTATGAACAAGGGGATGCTAAGTTAATTAACAGAGTAAACAAGGGACATCTTATGCTGATTTAGAGTGAAGACCTTCAGCTGAGGCATTTGTATTCAAACAAGGGATGTGCTAATTATAAATGCACTGTCGGTGGAAGTGCTTTCACAGCTTGCCTTTCTGTGACAGTGGTTTCATTGCTTTGTTCTGGAATATTTTGGAACCTAGTTCCTTTAGGAAAAGTTCTCTTCCTCAAAATTTCCACTAAGTTGCTGCTGCTATCTGCTAAGTCGCTTCAGTCTTGTCCAACTCTGTGCGACCCCATAGACGGCAGCCCACCAGGCTCCCCCCATCCCTGGAATTCTCCACCAAGAACACTGGAGTGGGTTGTTATTTTCTTCTCCAATGCATGAAAGTGAAAAGTGAAAGTGAAGTCGTTCAGTCGTGTCCGACTCTTCGTGACCCCATGGACTGCAGCCCACCAGGCTCCTCCTTCCATGGGGTTTTCCAGGCAAGAGTACTGGAGTGGGATGCCACTACCTTCTCCACTAAGTTAAATAACTTTTTTTTTCCTCTCATGATTATGATGAATTATAGAAATTTCATTATATGAAAAAACCTTGAATTCAAACATCACAGCTTTCAGGAATCAATATGGTGAGCTGGAGGGAAGGTAGAAAGGAGGTTAAGATAGGAATGAATGAAGAAGTGCATATGCTTAGTCCCTCAGTCGTGTCCCACTCTTTGTGTCCTCAAGGACTGTAACCTGCCAGGCTCCTCTGTCCATGGAATTCTCCAGGCAAGAACACTGGACTGGGTTGCCATGCCCTTCTCCAGGACAGCTTCCTGACCCAAGGGTCAAACTTGGGTCTCCTGCATTGCAGGCAGATTCTGTACCAACAGAGCCACCAGGGAAGCCCAGTGAATTTGGCAAAAGGAGTTCAAAGTAAAGAAAGAAAAGTGAAGAGAGAGAAGAGGAAAATTAGAAAGAACAGTGAGCAGAAAGGAAGTGGGATAAAGAGAAGCAAGGAAGAAAGAACTGTTGAGGTGCAAAGAAGGAGAAGATGAAGGGTGGTTGGATGGGGAAGAACCCGAACAGTGGCAGGGTGTAAGATTTATTAATCATATAAAAGCTAGTAGTGTCAACTGAAAAAACACACAACCTAAAAGTTGAGCATTATGTTTTATTCAGTGGACAGAACTGAGGACTTAGGCCCGGGCCACATATCTGAGATAACTCTGGGAGACTGCTCCAAAGAGGCAAAGGGGTGGAGGGGAGTCAGGATATACAGGAGTTTTTGCAACAAAAACCAGGTAGTCAGAACATCAAAAGATTACTGCTAATTAAGAACAGCCAGATATCCCAAGATAACAAATTTAGCACTTTTCTGTGCATGGGAAGATGCAAGAGTCTGGGTTCATAGAAATCATTCCTTTGGTCTGCATCTCAGCTATCTGGGGCCAGTATCCCATATTTTCACATCCTGAATCTCCTGAGGTGCACCTTTGTGGGTGACCGCAGCAGTTGACTGCCAGCTGTGGGGAGTCATCCTGACTCCATCTTGCTTTCTTTCAGAGCTCACCGTCAGGGCAGCTATAATGCGATGGCTCAGTGGCTGCAACATCCTTTGTTTACTGATATGACAGACTATTTTTCATTCACAGTATAAATACAGCTTGCAGTGAACTCAGAATGAAGTATCTTTCCAACTTGCTCTTTTTGTTATTACTATAAGAAGCATCAGAATGAGATTGAAAGATAATATAAACAAAGAAGAACAAGATAGCATTGCCCACCACCAGATCTACAAGGATTAAGTCATTATCCACTGCAGTTGCCCACCCACGGTGCTACCAAGAGGAATCCAGGATGAAAATTTGCTGAGTCACTCTGGGCTTTAGATAAACAGGCTTACATAGTCAGATGCATATCTCTAGAAGAATTTCAGTGACTCTAGATTTTTGTTTCTTCCCATATGTAGAAAAGGATTAAAATTGTTAACTGTTGTTAATTGTTCTTTGTGATTAACAGTTTATCAAGAGGTCTGCTTGACTCGATGTTTTCCCAGACAAAAATGTCATATAGAAATTGGCCTCTCCTCTGAGAGTCGGACATGACTGAGCGACTTCACTTTCACTTTTCACTTTCATGCATTGGAGAAGGAAATGGCAACCCACTCCAGTGTTCTTGTCTGGAGAATCCCAGGGACGGGGTGCCTGGTGGGCTGCCCTCTATGGGGTTGCACAGAATCAGACACAACTAAATCGACTTAGCAGCAGCAGCTATATCCTGGGGAGCAGTTCTTCAGTGCTAACTGAGATGCTGTCTCCTGGGCTCTAGTCCTTGGTAAGACTCTGAATAACACAGACTCACAACTCATACATCGTGTGTTTTTCTTTGTCTACAACAGGCACCCAAAAAAGGCTACTGTTTGTTCTGACCGCAGGTAATTGGCTTGACTATCTCTCCTCAGACCTAGAATTCCAGCACAGATCTCCACTAACCAGAATTCCTGTGGGCAAGGTGACTGAACAGGTTGATCTGGGATGTGAAGGAAATGACATGCCCGTGGGAACAGAGTTCGTGTTCAGGAGCTGTCTCTCCTATGCCCTTCTTTCATCTCTGTGCTGGCTGTTTCTCTTTCCTGTCTCTGACTTTCTTTCTCTCTCTCTCTGTTGACCTGTCCCTTTGTCTCTCTTTCTGTCTCTCTCCCCACCCCACACAATAAGACACACACACAGCAGAGGCAGAGTATAGAGTTGCTTTAGGAGGAGGCCATGCTTGGTGAGAGTAGGATGTCTCAGTTTGTGAAAAAACTCTCAGACTCAGACAGGGACACTGCATATTCCTCATTCTCTGCCATATCTATGCATTTCTTTGTGGGTATAGCATAAATATCAGACGATTTTTTCCTTTGAAAGTAAGTGTGCTTTAAGAGTCAAAGACAGATTGCATGCTACATTTTTTCTTTGCCCAACCTGCATCTGTCTGGGGCAATTTCTCCCTAAAGCTGAGGTCTAGGTGGAGGAGATGTTCTCTATGCACACTGAGATTAATTTCCTGGTTGAGAGTTTTCCAGGGAAATTTATAGGCTTGAAGAAGTCATTTGGAAGCAGATTAATGATAATCTCTTATTTTTCTTGGCAAGTCTGGGATGAGAGGTCGAACATGGTTGGCGTGTTTATGAGGTCTAGGTGGAGGAGATGTTCTCTATGCACACTGAGATTAATTTCCTGGTTGAGAGTTTTCCAGGGAAATTTATAGGCTTGAAGAAGTCATTTGGAAGCAGATTAATGATAATCTCTTATTTTTCTTGGCAAGTCTGGGATGAGAGGTCGAACATGGTTGGGCGTGTTTGGGCATGTCGCGACGAAAAGCCCCAGAAAAGTGTCGTGGAAGGTCCTGGCGGTTGGCCACTGCCCAAACAGGAACCGGAAGCAGACCAAACTTCCGGGAACCAACCCCATGGCCTGGCTCAATCAAGTGCCAATCACCACTACAGCCTGCACTTCCTACCTTATGTGGGAGGACCTGGCTTGAACACCAGCACTGACTATAAAACCTCAAGCCCACCCTCCATACCTCACAGACTCCCTTCCCTTCCCCACTCCCTGTCGGGAGTCTGCCCGAGAGCGACCGCCCAATAAAGGTTTCCATCTACGGTCTTTAGAGGTGGCTTTTTCTTCTCTCGGCATTTCTTACGTGGGAGACTAGACTTTTGGGGGGATTGGGGCTATTATTAGCAGATCCTTTTAAATCTACTGTACATTTTGCACTCATTACATGATACCTGGACTCTGAGACCCATTATGTTAATGGATGCTTATTTTCTTGCCTTATTTCCCTGTCAATGATTTTCCCCAAAGCTGGTTTCATTATAATTTTAAAAATACCACCTGTCTTTCTAAAAGCTTTCCCCCCTTTCCTTCGGACAGGTTTATATTTGATTTCCTTCATATGGTTCTACTGAACTTCTCCAGGTGCAGCGAGTAGCCACTGTACAGTTTCTGTCTAAAGTCATCTTTTTTTCACATGATTGCTGGGTCACAGTTGGGGAAGTTTATCACTGTTAACCTTGGGCTTTTGTTGCAGAGATGAAGTGCCTTAACTGGTTTATCCAGCATGATACCTGCATAAGTTAAACCTCCTCCTCATCTATGCACAGTCCATTGCTTTCACCCCAATATTTACAAGATGTCCGTCAGTCTTTCGTATTTTGCATCTGTTTTCTTTGCCCGCGGCACTCTTCTTTACTTGTGTGTTACATGTACTCCGATGACCAATGCATGCTGTGCTGGTGTAGCTGGCACTCACAGTGGCTCCAGATGTGTTACCTTATTGACTTTCTAGCTACTAACATTTTTGGTAGTGATATCTTGAAAATTAAACACAATAAAAATGTGGCAGTTTTCTGGATGATCACTTTTATTCTTTTTTGTTTTCCTCTGAAGATTTTCCTTTCCTTAAAGCATTTAAAAAAAAATATACTTTGCCTCCTTCTAATAATTTCAGTTACTCCCATATTCTTAATTCTTCTCGCCTTTCCCATAGTTTTCAACTCAGCTATAAAGTATGTTTTCAATGTTACTTTTTAAAAAAGATTCAAAGCACGTACTTTAGCAAAGAGTCAGACACAACTGAGTGACTGACTGAACTGAACTTTAGCTTCACAAGCTGAAATCAAGATTGCTGGGAGAAATATCAATAACTTCAGGTATGCAGATGATACTACCCTAATGGCAGAAAGTGAAGAGGAACTAAAAAGCCTCTTGATGAAAGTGAAAGAGGAGAGTGAGAAAGCTGGCTTAAAACTCAACATTTGTAAAACTAAGAGAATGGCATCTGGTCCTATCACTTTATGGCAAATAGATGGGGAAAAATGGAAACAGTGACAGACTTTATTTTCTTGGGATCCAAAATCACTGCAGATGGTGACTGCAGTCATGAAATTAAAAGATGCTTGCTCCTTGGAAGAATAGCTCTGATAAACCTGCTGCTGCTGCTGCTAAGTTGCTTCCGTTGTGCCCAACTCTGTGTGACCACACAGACGGCAGCCCACCAGGCTCTTCTGTCCACAGGATTCCCCAGGCAAGAGTACTGGAGTAGGTTGCCACTTCCTTCTCCCATGACAAACCTAGAGATTGTATTGAAAAGCACAGAAAAGGCTTTGCTTACAAAGGGCCATCTAATTAAAGCTATGGTTTTTCCAGTAGTCATGTATGAATGTGAGAGTTGGACCATGAAGAAGGCTGAACACCAAAGAATTGATGCTTTTGAACTGTGGTGTTGGAAAAGACTCTTGAGAGTCTCTTGGACTGCAAGGAGATCAAACCTGTCACTCCCAAAGGAAATCAGTCTTGAATATTCATTGGAAGGACTGATGCTGAAGTTGACGTTTCAATAGTTTGGCCACCTGATGAGAAGTGTGGACTTATTGGAAAAGACCCTGATGCTGGGAAAGATTGAAGGCAAAAAGAGAAGGGAATAGCAGAGCATGAGATGGTTAAATAGCATCTTCAACACAATGCACAGTGGACATGAATCTGAGCAAACTTTAGGAGATAGTGAAGGACAGGGAAACCTGGCCTGTTATAGTCTGTGGAGTCTCGAAGAATCAGACACAACTTAGTGAGTGAACAACAACAACAATTTTAGCTTTATTTTATCTTCTTGCTCTGCCCTTTCATTATTCTGACTAGCAGTCACAGTATCTATGGCCCAATTTACAGACAGATCCATTTCTTTTCACGCTTTAAACAAACAAGATTCAATGCCAGTGACATTCGTGAATGGGTGACTATCCAGACTTCATAATGTGGAGAGTGAATCACCGTCATTCACTCTTCAACATTTAAAAAAAATATATTCCCAATATTTGTTGAAAAAATGAAAGTCTCACAAATCATGAACAAGGAAACAATTCTTCCTTGTTTATACATCTGTTGCAAGAGGTAGCCCATCACAAAAACCTGTCGCTATTTCTTTGAAACTGAAGACTGCCAGTATCACCTCCACAATTTTGCTTTACGGTCAGCAGGAGAAACTCTTGTACAGAGCTTTGTATTAGCACTTCTTTTCTCTTTCTGTTTTAAATTGGATTCCCTACTGATCCCCCAAATTCTGGAGACTATTAAAAAAAACCACATTTCATTTTCTTCCTTTAATGTTAAAGCTTACTGCCACTGCTGTGGATGATTGTGGCCTTCTTCGAGTTGGCTATTTTCCCTTGTATTTTCTCACCCCAGACCAAAAGGTAAAAACTGGTCATACAAGCCTTCAGAGAAAGTCACCATGTCAGGTTTTTCTTGCTCAAAAATATGCCTAGATTTTTTTTTATTACTCACCCATTGAAGTCCTGCTTTCAAGTTCCCCCCAAATTTGCCTCTTTCATTCAATCCCCATCCAACCACATTCTTCTTGTGGCCCCATACACACCCTTGTACTGCACTTGACTTTAGCACGTGTGATGCCCTTCTGGCTCTCTGTCTCTCTCTCTTTGTTGTGTATTTTTGGTTGTGCTTGGTTTCCACTGCTAGGTGCAGGGTTTCTCTAGTTGCAGCAAGCAGGGGCTACTCCTGAGTTGTGGTGTGTGGGTTTCTCGCTGTGGTGGCTTCTCCTGTTGTGGAGCACTGGCTGTGGGCATGTGGACTTAGTACTGTGGCACATGAGCTTGGTTGCTCAGAAGCCTGTGGAATCTTCCCCGACCAGGGATCAAACCCACTGACAAGCAGATTCTTAACCACTGGAGCACTGGGGAAATCCAAACTGTCTGGCTTGGAAAACACTTCTTTATTCTCCATATCAACATATTCTCTCTACAAACTTCACATTCACCCATGTAAACAGAGGGGATGTCAAACCCTAACTCTTCCTTGGCATTCTCCCTGACTACTATAGATCTTCTTTTGTGGAAACCGAGAGCTTCATTATCCGAGAGGTTGAAAACATGAAGTAAGAACAGGTTTATAACAGAGAAGACTTTGTCTTGTTTGTGAGATAGGTTGGATACTTAATTTTTCTACTTGTTTAGACTCTCTCAGGAGAATTCTCTAGCTAATGATCGCTGTTTTCTATCTTCTTCTCTGGTTTTATTTGAATTCTAGTTGGAAGCTTCCCACCAATTCTGCTGAACTGGGATTTGGGTGAATGTGAGGACTACATGATCATGACCCACAAAAGTAGGACCAACCACTTAGCTTGTGGAGACCAGGGTAAAATGGGGGCCCCTTGCTCAAGAATTATTAAGAATTTCAAGACAGTACTATCAGAGGATTAAAGCAAGCATGAGATACTGTGAACTGCACTGGTCACAGGCCCACAAATTTCCCCCCTCTCAGATCAGAATATATTAGACTAGTTCATGTCTCATCAGTCTAAAATAAATAAATTTACTGTATGCATTGAGTTGCATGGCTAGAAGCTCCAACTCAATGCATAAAGTAAATTTATTTATTTTAGTAAGTTCCTAAACCCATAACCTTGAGCTACTGAAACACCATATGATATGAGAATTTTGAACTCTGTAGGTGATTGTGAGAGATCATAAAAGGCAAGGTCAAATTGATGATCTTGTTTTTTTAAAAAAGCTGTTTTGATATGGACCATTTTAAAGTCTTTTAAAATTAGTTACAATATTGTTTCTGTCATTTATGGGTTTTTTGTTTGCTGTTTTGGCTGTGAGACATCCCAATCAGTGATAGAACTTGAATTCCTTTGTTGGAAAGTGAAGTCATAACCACAGAACAGCTGACATTCTAACAGCAAGTTCAGTCTTTCACACGATGAGAGACCGAGGTCTTGGATCGGCTATCGGCCCAGGGGGAGGATCTTGGGAGGACAAGGCGGGAGGCTCTCTTATTTATGGATAGGGGATGAGAAATGGAAGTGTGGAAGACATAGAGAGGATGATCTCACTTGTCTCAAAGAATAGACATGTGGTGGGTGTTTTTATTCCTACTAATCCACCCCCAAACTCCTTGCTGATTCTAGACACTAATATCACCATCTTAATCTCTACAAGCATAAAAGTGTTTCTCCAGCACCAGGTTCATAGAGTCATAAGACCAACTTAGCCAACGTCAGCTTCCTGGAAGCCTCATCCCCATCACAGTTTTCTGCTCCCAAGAAGAGCGTGCAAGGGCTTCTTGGATGCCTTTGCTCCCTGCCTCTCTGCTGCTCGAGTGCAGGTGCTGCCGCTCTCCTGCCAACATTTTCCCCGTGGGACATACGGTCAACGCTGCTTTCGCAGCAGTTTCCACTCTTGCAGCTGCCACTGCTACCATCTCTGTGGTCATCCCTGTTGCTTTCGTGCCTGGTTCTGGGCCTTTCACTAGCCTGGGCCCTGGACCACGGCAGCTGAGCTGCTGTAAAAGGTTTTGTGCACATGAGCCAGGATGATGGGAATGAATACCTGCTCTGGCCTAACATGGCCTGGGGCTATGATCCACTCTTTCACCCTCACAGACAGTTGGAATTGTTAGGGTCTGAGAAGCTCTAGGTCTTTATTTTTTTCCTTTTAAAAATCTTTATTATCTTTTTTTTTTTTTTTTTTTTTAAGATTCCTGGTACCTCACTGGCCAGGGAACAAGGAGGACCTCTGCCTTCTCATCCACAGCCCTGTCTTCCATCTCCTAGAGGCCTCCTGCCCTGGAAGACCAATACAAAAGTGCGGATGACCAGATAGATGGTGATGGTGGTGGCAATAATAGTGGAAATTGCAATGGTTTCATGGGTAGATTTAGACACTTTTATCTTTGGGCTTTTTCTACACAGGACATTTAGCAGAGCCACTGGCCAAATTAACTCTAGGAGAGAGCTGCAAGACCAGCCTCAAAGGCGATTCTGAATGAGTTGAGACAGTGCTGTTTTCTTATTTCCAAGACAGTTCAGAACCTCTGTAGGCTATTTGTGCTCTGAAATCCATGGTTGCTGACTGTGGCCAATTATCCTGAGTGCCCTATATCACAGACAGAGAAGGAAATAGTTGTGAAAACTTTACTAGGGAGGGATCTATAATTCAATTTCCTAGGACTGTGCTGGACAACATCCAGGTAGTTTTGACTGTTCCTCCAAAACTTTTCTGAGAAGGTTAAAATCATTGGAATCTTTTATTATGTTGACCTATTTCCAGGATAAACTTGAGCAAATTGATTTTCTTCTCTTCAAAGCACATATTCAAAAATTTCCTCATGTGTTTATATAGTCACTCTCTTGCAATTATACAATTCTCATCCCAGTTTATTTTATGATTATTTTGCTGTATCTTTCTTCATGCAATGAGAGCTTCATGAAGACAGGGATTGTACTGGTCTCTTTTACCACTGCATGTCTAACATTTAGTAGAGTTTCTGGTAAAAACAGGCACCGAACAATGTTTGCTGAATGAATAAATGAATGAATGATGATGACCCAGCAGTGCCTTGGATTCAGACAGGATGACACGTGTCTACAGGACTGGAGAGACACGTCTGCCTCACTCATTATGTGAACAGAGAAACCTCTTTGGAGAGAAATGAAGCAAAGGAAAGAGGAACATCAAGACATGTGGGTCTGCTGTCACAACTGACTCTTTGTGACCCTGTGGACTGTAGCCCGCCAGGCTCCTCTGTCCATGGGATTCTCCAGGCAGGAGTACTGGAGTGGGATGCCATGTCCTCCTCCAGGGGATCTTCCCCACCTAGGGATCCAACCTGGGTTTCCTGCATTGCAGGAAGATTCTTTCCTGCTAAGCCACTAGAGAAGCCCAACATCAAGACATAAACTTAACCTAAAGGACTGTGGACTAGTGTCTGGGAGGAGGAAGGATTTTGATGATGGCGCATGTCATCATTCAGGTTTCACCCTGTCTGCAGCCTCCTAGGGCTGAGCTTTGGGGTGAGAGAGCTCAAATTATGTTCCAGTGAAAAGGAAAGGAAATAGAAATAAAATATCTGCCGCATCGACGCCACTTACAGAACCATTACAGTGACCACAGCTAGCCCTGGAAGGGATGAAGACCCTGGGAGGCAGCATGGTTAGCAGCTTTGCACCATCAGCACCTGGGGGGGAAGGGGGTAGCACATGCTTGCGCGTGAGGGCATCCAGTTGTGACCTTGACTTTGGTGGGCAGAGTAGCAGAGATCCCTCTAACAACACTGTTCTGGGGCAGGCAGCATGGATTAAGAGGAAATGGAGGACGTGTGTATCGCGAAGAGAATGCCCCGCCCTCTCTCGAGATTCCCGCTGGGGCTGCTGAGAAACGTGGGTGGGGAATCTGAGCGGAACAGAGTGCTAGCAGGTGGCTCTGGGAATGTGCTGTGCTGCACTTGGTCGCTCAGCTGTGTCCTAATCTGCAACCCCGTGGACTATAGCCTGCCAGGCGCCTCTGTCCATGGGATTCTCCAGGCAAGAATACTGGCGTGGGTTGCTATGCCCTCCTCCAGGGGATCTTCCCAACACAGAGATCGAACCCAGGTCTCCTGCACTGCAGGCAGATTACCGCCTGAGCCACAAATGGGAGATTGTAATTTCCAATGGCGATTTCCCTCTCTTTCTGTTGCTGTCCCCTCCACTGCTTTTCATTAACTTGGTATATCCTGGAAAACATAAATTAATAAAAAGAAACTAATTGGTTAGGGTTGGAGTTATCTCCATCTGGAGTTTCAGCACAGGCAACTTTG
>SJYC01106617.1:0-20345 GCA_006408675.1 Madoqua kirkii | reverse complement strand
GCAGGCAGATACCGCCTGAGCCACAAATGGGAGATTGTAATTTCCAATGGCGATTTCCCTCTCTTTCTGTTGCTGTCCCCTCCACTGCTTTTCATTAACTTGGTATATCCTGGAAAACATAAATTAATAAAAAGAAACTAATTGGTTAGGGTTGGAGTTATCTCCATCTGGAGTTTCAGCACAGGCAACTTTGCACCCCCAGTCCTGGGGTCCACAATGCCTTCAGATCATCGAACCTCATTTACTCCCTCACTCCAGAAAAAATGCAGCTTTAATTGAAAAAACAAAACAAAACAAAACTAAAAAACCTTAAAATAGTAGAGGTCCTACTGCAAACATCCCTTGTTTATCTGGAGAAAAATTGAATAGCTTTTCGGGTTAGGCTAGAGGTCCCACAGAGCATTATGCGTAATGCCAGGACTCACTTCCCAGTGGGAAATCACTTTACTAACAGTCTTTCCTTGGACTTAATTTCCCACCTTTCTTGGCTTGAATTCATTTGTGCAGTACATTTGAGTTCTTATACACAGTGACCCCATTTTCCCCATAATTGAGAAACTCAGTCAGTTGACTCTCCTCACATTTGCCCATTAAAAAAACAAAAACCAAACTTGAATGTGATCTCTTTCATTTTCTCTTTCTGCAGTCTGGTGTTTAGTCCCACACCCATCCAATTTCATTCTCATCAACTCCTGCGTGCTCTTCCCCCAGCAGCCCCTTTTCTTGAGATGTTAACTGAAATAGTCTCTGAATTCTCCCACTTTGGGAAATTGGTCAGGTGCGTTGTATTCACCAGGCTTGTCAACCGCTGTCAGATTTAGCAGATCAGGAACAGGAGACACAGTCTATGTGAAGTTGCAAACGGCAAGCAGCTGCATAGTCCCTGATCCTGTCAGCTCTGAATGTTTCCAGAAACAACAAAAAAGAATTGTATCTTGAAATTTTGGCAGGGCAGGGAGGTAAACACACTGGCTGCCTCCTCAAATCTGTTCCCCTTGCTTCTTTCCTGGGGGCGGGGGGAGGGGGTGGTCCTGACATGCTCTGCCTGCTAGTGACCTGAAGAATAACTTAGCTTTATGTTCAAGGTCTTAGGTTTCTTCTCCATGATTTTTTCATCAGATAATGAAGTTAATAACTCAAGGGGATCAGTATTATTAATTATTTGTTGTATTGATGCACTTGATCACTGGCTAAAAGTGATAGCTTCTTTGATCCCCCAGTTCCCCTCCTCAGAACAGAACGGTGTGATGGGGAGAATCAGAAAGTGCAGAGAGAAGAAAAGCCTTTTGTGCTGTCAGTATTCCTCTTACAGTCCAAGGAACAGACTAGGATCTGCTGTGTGAGTGCTCCGTCACTCAGTTGTGTCCGAGTCTTTGCAACCCTATGGACTGTAGCCTGCCAGGCTCCTCTGTCCGTGGGATTTTCCAAGCAAGAATACTGGAGTGGGTTGTTGTTTCCTTCTCCAGGGGATCTTCCTGATCTAGGGATTGAACCTGAGGCTCAGCCATGGCCTCGTCTCCTGCATTGCGGGCAGATTCTTTAGAGCTGGACCACCGGGGTGATAGCCCGATTCACTAGAGATGCTTTTTGTAAGATATTTCTTCATTAGTTTTTCTTGCCCCTCCCAGTTAAGCACAGCTTAACGTCAGAAAAGCGTGTGTGTGTGTCCTCAAATGTGGTCCCTGGATTTTTATGATGCGGTTCCTAGTAGAGATTATAGGGCTTTCTAGTGAAGTTGTTGGTAGGGGGACAGTGAATGCTAGGTGACTAGAAAGGAGGCTTTGTATTGTTACAGCTGGATCAGATGCCTACCGAGGTTGGGATGAGCCCGAATGTTCAAGTGGCTCTCTCACTCTGATTAGACTGTCAAGGATGAGGCAAAGTAAAAACCGTAAAATAAGATGAATATGATGATGCGTGGGCTTCTCAGGTGGTGCTACTGGTAAAGAGCCCACCTGCCCATGTAGGAGACATAAGAGATGCGGCTTCGATCCTTGGGTTGGGAAGATCTGCTGGAGGAGGGCACGGCAACCCACTCCAGTATTCTTCCCTGGGAATTCCACGGACAAGGGAACTTGATGGGTTACAGTCCATGGGGTCACAAAGAGTCGGACATGACTGAAGCAATTTAGCACACACATGATGCTGTGTGGGCTTGTCTGTATCAGCTATGGCTCTGTCAACGAAGGGAGAATGTCTAACACATTCTGACACAGCAGCTGACACACTTTAGATGGTGGTGAGTCTGTGGATAAATAGCTGAGGATAAATATTCTGAGGCAGGATAGGAAGCCGTGGGTCAGAGAGTTCCTAAATTTGAACTTTTATTTTTCTTCTAACCAGATATTCCTCAATCACGTGTATGGTTCAGTACCAGGCAACTTCCCAATGTCCTACTGACATGCTAGAAGCTTATTACTTGCTCCACAGTAGCTGACTGATTGGCGGCTGATGCCGTCCTTAGCTTGGGACTTGGGATTCTGGCACATTCTAGAGATGGGGAACGGACCATCTGTAGATTGAAAAGCTTTACAGACTCTTCTGGTTTTTAACTGTAGTTGGCTAACAAAAAGATGAATAACATGTCCAGAGATTTTATGTAAGTGCTCTTGAAACTCTTTTCTTACTAGGAGTGTGAATTCTTGCTATATCAGTTATTCTAATTCACTCTCCATAGAAGGAATACAAAGTTTGATCTCATTCGTCTTTACAAATCTTGACCACTCACCTCCGTTACACGTGCACCAGGATTCTGAACAGCCTCTCAGATGTTCATAGCACTTTTTTTCTAACTTTGGCATCAGTTTTATAATCTGTCTTGTCACTGTGGTTTTGATTTGCATTTCCTGATAATTAGTGACATTGAGCATCTTTTCATGTACCTGTTGGCCATCTGTATGTCTTCTCTGGAAATGTGTTTATTCAGAGCCTCTGCCCATTACTGATTCAGGTTTTTGTTGTTGCTGACTTGTATGCGTTGTTTATATATTTTTGATATTAACGCCTCATTGGATATAAGATTTGTAAATATCTTCTCCCACTGGGTAGATTGTCCTTTCATTTCTTTTTTTTTTTTGCTTTTTATTTTTGTCCTTTCATTTCTTGATGGTTTCCTTCACTGTGCAGAAGCTCTTTAGTTTGATGTAGCCTCATTTATTAATTTTGCTTTTGTTTTTCTTATCTTTGGAGTTAGATCCACTAACGTGTCGCTAAGAAAGATGTTAGTGAAATCACCACTTATGTTTTCTCATAGGAATTTCATGGTTTGGGGTCTTTAATCCGTTTAGAGTTCATTGCTGTGTATAGTGTCAGAGAGTGGTCTAGTTTCACTCTTTTGTGTGACAGTGTCCAGTTTTTCCAAACCGTTTATTAAAGAGGCTGTCCTTTTTCCCATTGTGTTTTTTTGTCTCCTTTGTCATAAGTTGACCAAATAATTGTGGGTTTGTTTCTGGGCTCTCTTCTCTGTTCAGTTCCATTGACCTGTGTGTCTTTGTCAGTACCATGCTGTTTTGAATACTGTAACTTTTTGATTACAGTAGAGTTTGATCAGGGAGCATGACAGCTCCAGCTTGTTCTTTCTCAAGATGGTTTTGGTTCTTTAGGGAATGGGGTGTGTTTTTTGCTTGGCATGACTGCATATCTACTTCTCCTATCCTCAGTGCTGTGCCTTTACCCTTCATGTGGACACTGTTCATCTAGTATTCAGGTCTCCTTCAGAGGGGATTATTCCACTTGTGGTTGTAGATTTGTTGTATCCTTGGGAAGAGATGAGTTCAAGATCTTCCCATGTTACCATCTTGAACCTTCCCTCTCCTCTTTGTTTCCTTCTTTTTGAATTTCTCTAATTTTTTTTTGATTCACTACTTTTTGCTTTTGTGTTATTTACTATTAAAAAGCAGAGACATTACTTTGCCAACAAAGGTCCGTCTAGTCAAGGTTATGGTTCTTCCTGTGGTCATGTATGGATGTGAGAGAGTTGGACTGTGAAGAAGGCTGAGCACCGAAGAATGGATGCTTTTGAACTGTGGTGTTGGAGAAGACTCTTGTGAGTCCCTTGGATTGCAAGGAGATCCAATCAGTCCATTCTGAAGGAGATCAGCCCTGGATGTTCTTTGGAAGGAATGATGCTAAAGCTGAAACTCCAGTCCTTTGGCCACCTCATGGGAAGAGTTGACTCACTGGAAAAGACTCTGATGCTGGGAGGGATTGGGGGCAGGAGGAGAAGGGGACGACCAAGGATGAGATGGCTAGATGGCATCACTGACTTGATGGACATGAGTTTGGGTGAGCTCTGGGAGTTGGTGATGGACAGGGAGGCCTGGTGTGCTGCAATTCATGGGGTTGCAAGGAGTCAGACATGACTGAGTGACTGCACTGAACTGAACTGAACTGAGTAGTTCAAATGTTGGATTTGGTAAACATTTTGGTATTTACATTATTTATTACTCAATTCAGCAAATATTTTTTGAGTCCCTACTAAGTTCCAGGAACAGTGGTAGGCTTGGAGGGGGAGGGTTGTTGGAAAATTTAGCAAGAGGAGATTCCTTGTATTTTAAATACTTAAGATTTTTATAATCTTTGCTTTTGTTGTGAACGGTCTCACAGTATTTTGGGAGAATTAAATGTAATATGTACTTCATCTCTCCCTACTATTGTGACAACCCAAGCTTTCTTTTCCTACAAAAAAATCTCTCCAGTTAGATCTCAAGCTCTGCAGACCATGTCTGAAAATTGCTTCTGGGCATGTGCTCTTATGAGCTTCCTTGTTGGCTCAGATGGTAAAGAATCTGCCTGAAATGCAGGAGACCTGGGTTCAGATCCCTGGGTTGGTTAGATCCCCTGGAGAAGGGAATGGCTACCCACTCTAGTATCTTTGCCTAGAGAATCCCATGGACAGAGGAGCCTGGCAGGCTGCAGTCCATGGGGTGGCAGAGTCAGACACGACTGAGTGACTAACACTCTCACTCTTCAGGTGCTCATAGGTCTTTAGGTCTTCTATTCTTTCCTTCTCTGGCCTCTTTTCCGTATTTTTCTTTAGAGCCTCTTGAAGGCATCATCTTGCTGCTGTTGCTTCTTGTTTGTGGCTGGCCCCCTCTCTCCAAACTCTCCTACACCAAGGCCACCTTGAACAAGAGCATTCTGGCAATGTGGGTGGAATCTCTTTTCCTCTGTTCCCCTACTCTCCAACTCATTCTGCCATGGTAAACCCCCAATGTTGCCTTACTTGCCCAGTGTTATTGTTGCAGGAGGTCATCAGGAGGATGTGACCATCAGTTGACCCATTTGCTGGACCAGGGCTATCAGAGGCTCCTCACCCCTTCCCCTGACTTGAACTGTATATGCTACACGCTGTTTCCACACAGCCTTGAGAGAACAATGTGTTATTGAATCTATCTGGGTATATATGTGACTGAATCCTATCAAGGTCTCTGGATAAACTCTTAAGGTTCTGACAAGCAGGGGTGGTGGTCTATTTGTCTTGCAGCTGCCCAAGACAAGGCTTGTATGTAAGTTCTCTTGCTTATTAAACCTCCTGCATATCAATCTATAGTGATCTGCCTCTTTCTTTGGATTTTCCTTGCCCTCCATGTATGGGGGCCAGTTTTAGATTTCACCTGGGAAGCTCCTGAGGTTTCAAACCACACAGAGATTTCAATGAGATAGCCATACCTGTAGCTTTATTTTTGGACCTCACTCTGAAATTCTGACTTTAGTCCTTGCTTCTGGCGATCCAAACACCCCAGAGCTCCTAGTTCATCCAATATTTGTCTCTTATGCTAATTTACATCACTACAATTAATTAAATGAGATTATAAACTGATGTGGCATTTCAAAACTTTTCCTGTGCTGTTGTGTTGGCTTTATCCTCATTGATCAGCACTTCAAATAGTTTGGATGATGATATTTTCTATCAGTGTTACTGAAGTCATAGAGAAAAATTACAGTTAATGGTTTAGTGACTCACAAAAAGGAACATATGATTATTTTTCAAAATCCCTTATTTCCTTTCCTTGAAGATCAGGAGTCAATCCCTGATTTTTATTGATTGGTTGGCTTTTGCCAAATCTATGTTATCTTCTTTGGCAATTACCATGACACCCCAAGAAAAGGTAGTTGATATTATTTGTTTCCAATACACAGTCAAGAGAACAATTAATTACTTGTAAGAAAGTTGAGAAAACTTATTATATTAGCATGTTAGCGCAGGATATTAAACATTACACCAGGGAAGGGAGACAAAAATTGAACCTCAAAAATATTATGCTGAGTGAGATAAGTAATGTCCAAAAGAGTACCTACTATGGTAAACATTTTGGTATTTACATTATTTATTACTCAATTCAGCAAATATTTTTTGAGTCCCTACTAAGTTCCAGGAACAGTGGTAGGCTTGGAGGGGGAGGGTTGTTGGAAAATTTAGCAAGAGGAGATTCCTTGTATTTTAAATACTTAAGATTTTTATAATCTTTGCTTTTGTTGTGAACGGTCTCACAGTATTTTGGGAGAATTAAATGTAATATGTACTTCATCTCTCCCTACTATTGTGACAACCCAAGCTTTCTTTTCCTACAAAAAAATCTCTCCAGTTAGATCTCAGCTCTGCAGACCATGTCTGAAAATTGCTTCTGGGCATGTGCTCTTATGAGCTTCCTTGTTGGCTCAGATGGTAAAGAATCTGCCTGAAATGCAGGAGACCTGGGTTCAGATCCCTGGGTTGGTTAGATCCCCTGGAGAAGGGAATGGCTACCCACTCTAGTATCTTTGCCTAGAGAATCCCATGGACAGAGGAGCCTGGCAGGCTGCAGTCCATGGGGTGGCAGAGTCAGACACGACTGAGTGACTAACACTCTCACTCTTCAGGTGCTCATAGGTCTTTAGGTCTTCTATTCTTTCCTTCTCTGGCCTCTTTTCCGTATTTTTCTTTAGAGCCTCTTGAAGGCATCATCTTGCTGCTGTTGCTTCTTGTTTGTGGCTGGCCCCCTCTCTCCAAACTCTCCTACACCAAGGCCACCTTGAACAAGAGCATTCTGGCAATGTGGGTGGAATCTCTTTTCCTCTGTTCCCCTACTCTCCAACTCATTCTGCCATGGTAAACCCCCAATGTTGCCTTACTTGCCCAGTGTTATTGTTGCAGGAGGTCATCAGGAGGATGTGACCATCAGTTGACCCATTTGCTGGACCAGGGCTATCAGAGGCTCCTCACCCCTTCCCCTGACTTGAACTGTATATGCTACACGCTGTTTCCACACAGCCTTGAGAGAACAATGTGTTATTGAATCTATCTGGGTATATATGTGACTGAATCCTATCAAGGTCTCTGGATAAACTCTTAAGGTTCTGACAAGCAGGGGTGGTGGTCTATTTGTCTTGCAGCTGCCCAAGACAAGGCTTGTATGTAAGTTCTCTTGCTTATTAAACCTCCTGCATATCAATCTATAGTGATCTGCCTCTTTCTTTGGATTTTCCTTGCCCTCCATGTATGGGGGCCAGTTTTAGATTTCACCTGGGAAGCTCCTGAGGTTTCAAACCACACAGAGATTTCAATGAGATAGCCATACCTGTAGCTTTATTTTTGGACCTCACTCTGAAATTCTGACTTTAGTCCTTGCTTCTGGCGTCCAAACACCCCAGAGCTCCTAGTTCATCCAATATTTGTCTCTTATGCTAATTTACATCACTACAACTAATTAAATGAGATTATAAACTGATGTGGCATTTCAAAACTTTTCCTGTGCTGTTGTGTTGGCTTTATCCTCATTGATCAGCACTTCAAATAGTTTGGATGATGATATTTTCTATCAGTGTTACTGAAGTCATAGAGAAAAATTACAGTTAATGGTTTAGTGACTCACAAAAAGGAACATATGATTATTTTTCAAAATCCCTTATTTCCTTTCCTTGAAGATCAGGAGTCAATCCCTGATTTTTATTGATTGGTTGGCTTTTGCCAAATCTATGTTATCTTCTTTGGCAATTACCATGACACCCCAAGAAAAGGTAGTTGATATTATTTGTTTCCAATACACAGTCAAGAGAACAATTAATTACTTGTAAGAAAGTTGAGAAAACTTATTATATTAGCATGTTAGCGCAGGATATTAAACATTACACCAGGGAAGGGAGACAAAAATTGAACCTCAAAAATATTATGCTGAGTGAGATAAGTAATGTCCAAAAGAGTACCTACTGTATGACTCCATTTTTGTGTCATTCTAGAACTAATCTGGGGTTGCTTCTAAGGGACAGAGTAACTTGGTGGGATGGTAGAAATTAGAAATGTTCTAGATCTTGGTAGAGGTGGTTATACATAGGTGCATGTATTTGTAAAGAATGATTCAATTTTACACTGAAGATCTATGCATTTCACTCTATGCAAGTAAATCTTAATTAAAAAATTAAAAGAATTCAACTACCAGGAGCAATAGGGTAAGGAATAAACCAGATCATCTTCTGCTTATCTTTTTGATCAGCCACTTGGTACTCTTAGGAGACCAACCAGAAACATCTTGATGAATTATTTATTAAAGTCAGAGATAGAATTAGCCTTTGGATTTTGTAGCCATATCAGAATACTATGATGATGGTTGGGAGAGAAATTGATTGAGAGGTGGATGGGTCTTAGGCATGTAAGAAAACATCTGAACCAGGCATAAGAAATGATTTACTGTACATAACGTGTAGCAATTCTTGCCAGGATTCTGAAAGGCAATTTGTTTTTGAAAATACCTAAGAGACTCTATGCTAACTTTATCAGTTAAGATAATAGGGAGGGGTGAGATGGGGAGTGGGAGGGAGGTCAAAGAGAGAGAGGATATTTGTGTACATATAAATGATTCACTTTGTTGTACACCAGAAAGTAGTACAAGTTTGCAAAGCAATTATACTCCAATTAGAAAAAAAGAGAGTAGGGCCACTTTGAGTTTACGAGCTAAAAGATTTCTTTAACACTAGCCCATGCACAACTGGGGAACTGGAACGTGAAAGTTTTAGGGTTAGAGGAGGAATCACTAATTATTCTGCCTGCGGGACCAGCATTAGTGGACAGACAGGAACTCATAGGGCAATCTGCAAAGCTAGCACATCCAGCTATTGAACTGGAGGGAAGGGGCAGTTCAGGGAATGACCCATGAGAAGCAGCTGCTGCGCAATTACTGCTTCTGTGCACCCAAATGTGAGGTGGCTGGTAGAACCGACACCTGGGATGGTGGTACAGTGGAAGAGAGTCGAGACCCACTTGGCACCTCATCGTCCTTAATAGTAGCTTACCACAAAGCCTTCTAATAGTTCTGTTTTGCTTCTGTTTTCCGGTCTCATGCAAGTTCCACTTTCGCCCAGCTCTAACTCAGATATACATGTATTAGGAAACACTGTTAAACAGTGTTCTCAGATTAATCAAGTCGACATAGCAAAATTCAGCAGAGTCTTTCACCTGTAAAAGAGGACTCAGCTCTGACCAAAGGATGGGATACTATGGAAAGAGTGCCCATATTCGTTTCTGTTACACTGTGATTCCCCCAAGGCTGTGACCTAGTTCATGACGGTAGCCTCTGGCAGCTGTCTCTGTGCTGGTCTCCTGAGTAGTTGCATAGATATACGCTGAACGAAGGAAACGGCAACCCATTCCAGTGTTCTTGCCTGGAGAATCCCAGGGACGGGGGAGCCTGGTGGGCTGCCGTCTATGGGGTCACACAGAGTTGGACACGACTGAAGTGACTTAGCAGCAGCAGCACACTGAATGAAAAGGACGGATTCTAACTCAGAAGCTCCGAGTTCAGGTCTCTTTCCGCCACTGCGGCTCTTATCTGTCTTCCGGCTCTTAGCGCCAGGCGTGCCATTCTGTACTCTCTGGATTGCACTTGCCTGGCAGTCTAAAAACGTCATTTCTTAAAGGTGCTTGACTTAGTCAATGGAACAACTTGTATAAGATCTTAAGATGAGAGAAAGAGAGCAGCTGTCTTTTTCTCCGCTTCTGGCTTCAGCAGCTGCAGGAGCTGCTGCAAGTGACGATGGAAATTAACAGCGAAAGCAACCAGTCAGAAGCTTCAGCAGAGCCGTCGGGAGACACCTGGGGTCCTGCATTTCTCAGTAGTGCAGTGACTGTGGGCTCAGGACAACGTCACTTTCTTTTCTGTTCATTCTGCTCTACTTATGATAGTGGTTCTGTGCCATTACTCGTCTTCTTCTCCTTTTCTCTCCTCTAGGCTTTCTGACACTTTGGTAGCCAATTCCTTGTCCCAAGTCACCTTCAGTTGAAATAATGAATGTGGGTTTACTGTTTGGATGGATACATACTGATGCAAACTTCTCTCGCTTTGGAATGGATACATACTGATGCAAACTTCTCTCGCTTTGGAGACTTTTAGCATTTGGCTCTCAGTTGCCGCAACTGGAAAATGGTGGTGAGAATTCTCAGGCTATTGTAAAGGGCTAAGGCAATGATGTTTGTAAAGGTGCCTTGAATATTGTCAACCAATCTGCACATATAAATTATTATTAGATAACATATGGTTTTCTGAAAGGAGAGTAATATAGTGCTTGCATGCATGGGTTCCGCCTGGGTTCAGAGTCTCTTCAGCTATTGGCCAGCTGTGAGAAGCTGGGTGAATAGCATATTTCTCTGAGATTAATTTTCCTTTATATAAATGGGATAATAATAGCACTTTTCTCACCAGATAGGGGGTATAAAGTGGGGTATCACATGTAATATATATATAATAAAGTGGGGTATCATATAAAATATATTAAAATGAGGTATCACATATAGACCCCTGGTGGCTCAGATGGTAAAGAATCCACCTGCAGTACTTAGGAGACCTGGGTTAGATCCCTGGGTTGGAAAGGGAATGGCTACACACTCCAGCAGAATTGCCTGGAGAATTCCATAGACAGAGAAGCCTGTCAGGCTACAGTACATGGGATTGCAAAGAGTTGGACAGAGTCTTAATACACATACCAAACCCAAAGTGAATGTTCTTTTTTCATCTTCTTCCTTCCCTCAATCTCTCCTATCCATTGTTGATCTATATATTTTTCACTGCTCCTAACAGTGTCTTATATACATTGCAGACCCTTAATGTTAATTAAAATCAGACATGGTTCCTGGATTAATATAAATCCTTAACATGATCTTGAAACACTTGCAAGGCAACATATGGAAAAACGCAATATTCTCATGACGTAGTATAGACTGAGTAGAAGTAAACCTTTATTATAACTAGAAAAAAAGCATAAAAATAAGCTCATATGGAAGATTATTCTCCACTTCTAGAGGCACTTACAAGAGAAGATGGAGAAACATGGCATTTATTTTATGTCGCAGGGTTAGCCTTTAATAAAATTGAAAATACTTTTTCTTCTCTTTTTGTAATCTTTCTTGGTGAGCCCCTTCTTTCTTATACTTCTCCAGAATTTTAATTCCCTTTTATATAAGAGAACACCAGAGAGCTCTCCTCAGTTAACCCAAGTGCATTTGACAACCATCTTCCCAAGGGCCTGTTCCCCTGTTTAAAAGGTAAACTGCAGTGGTGAGTATTTCAGACCTGGAGGGAGGCACTGTCATGCCAGCTTGCACGGAGACATTTTTCAGCTGACGGGCCTGCTGGCATCTTTCTCATTACTCTGAAGAGGCATGTTCCCTATGAATATGCAAATATTTCACTCCTAGACATAAAAGATCCCTTCGAACTCAATCATGCTTCAAATCTCAGAGTAGAGTTTCTGTCAGAATTAATCATAATTTGAAACTGACGTTCAGCAAGAGGAAAATATGTATGTTTGGCAGCAAGAGGAAAATATGTATGTTTGGTTTGCTCTCTTTCAATAGCTTTTGGTTCCAATATTTTACATTTAATTTGTGAATGACTTCATGTAAAATATGTTTTTTTTGTCATGCAAAAAATTTAAACAGGTGCTGGATTAGACCAATGACATAAATAACATTGCTGGAAATCACAATCAATTTCTGTGACTTTATACACTGTTTTGTTCTAGGAAGATTATCTAAATGGCACTTCTTAAAAATTTAGATCCAGGATCACCTCAAAGTCTTTGCCTGTGCAGTCAAGTTCTACAATATCAAAAGAACTTGGAAATAATGATGACTAATTATGTATTCTGTGAAAACTGCAACTTTGTTTGGCACTAACGGCTTGGCTAAGGTGAAGAAAAGTTCAGGTTATCACCACCAGGTGTACAGCTCAACGTTTAAGACAGAAAAACAAAGCCTGGCCCCTTTGCCTCCTCCTCCTGTGTGTTTGGAACTCCGGGCAATTTCGCATATTCACGAGGAAGAAAATATTTCAAATGAGATGTCTAATACTGCTAGTTTCATAATAATTGGCTTTCTGGAGGCACAGCAGGGCGTGTATATTTTCCTTTCGGGGTGTTAATCATGCCCTTCTCAACTCTGTCTCCAGTCTTAGTGGCAAACTTAGAAGACAGTAGGGATACTCTACAAATGTGTTAACCAAAGAATTCAGGTTGAGAAATCTTGGGTTTAAGTACTAGTTTACTGTTGATTACTCTGCCCATTTCATTTACCTGTTCCCCTTTTTCCTTTCATTCTGCCTCCATAGATAGAGCAACTGTCCCATGTCAGATGGTGTGCAAAATTCTAGGAAATAGAAGCAAGAAATGGTTACGGGTGCTCCCTCAGCACCTAAATGGAGACGTAGGGGGCAGACGAGGTTTAAAGTCATGTGGTACATTTGTGAAAAGGAGAGTAAAGCAGGGAGCAACCTGTATCTAGAGAAAGTGGGAAAGAAAAATCAAGGCTGACTTCTTTTAGGAGGCATAATGCTTAAATTAAACCTGCTTCCCTGGTGGCTCACACGGTAAAGAATGCACCTGCAGTGTGGGACATCTGGGTTTGATCCCTGGGTTGGGACGTTCCTCTGGAGGAGAGCATGGCAGTTCACCTCAGAATCCTTGCCTGGAGAATTCTCATGGATGGAGGAGCTTGGCAGGGTACAGCTCATGGGGTTGCAAAGAGTCAGACATGACTGACTGACTAAGCACAGTACAGTGTTTAAACCTAGTCTATCTTATTTAACTTTTTATTTTACATTGGCATATAGCTGATTAACAATGTGATAATTTCAGGTGCACGGCAGAGGGACTCAGCCACTACACATGGATGGATCTATTCTCTCCCAAATTTCCCTCCCATCCAGGCTGCCACATAACCTTGAGCAGAGTTCTCTGTGCTATACAGTAGGATCTTGCCGATTATCCATTTTAATCATAGCAGTGTATACATGTCAGTCTCAAACTCTCTATTTATCCCTTCCTCCCATCCTTTCCCCTCGGGAACCATAAGTTCATTCTCTAAGTCTGTGAGTCTGTTTCTGCTTCATGTATAAATTCACTTGCATCATTTCTTTTTAGATTCCACATGTAAGGGATGTCATATGATATTTCTCCTTCTCTGCCTGACTTCCTTCACTCAGTATGACAACCTCTAGGTCCATCTAGAGAAAAACATGGCTTGAACATAGTCTTGATAAATAAGTAAAAGTCAGCCAGGTGGCCAGAAGTTAGCCTAGAGAGGAAGTGTTTCATTATTATCCAAATGAATGGGGTTGGTGAATTGGAAGAAAGTGATGTGGCTTGTGTGTAGGACCACATCAGGAGTTACCCTAGGGAAAGAGACTGAACTTTATCCTCAAGATGAAAGATGAAGCAATTTAATGTGTGTGGTGGGGAGTGACATGATGGAATTTATGCTATTTCCTGTGGTCATGTATGGATGTGAGAGCTGGACTGTGAAGAAGGCTGAGCGCCGAAGAATTGATGCTTTTGAACTGTGGTGTTGGAGAAGACTCTTGAGAGTCCCTTGGACTGCAAGGAGATCCAACTAGTCCATTCTAAAGGAGATCAACCCTGGGATTTCTTTGGGAGGAATGATGCTAAAGCTGAAACTCCAGTACTTGGGCCACCTCATGAGAAGAGTTGACTCACTGGAAAAGACTCTGATGCTGGGAGGGATTGGGGGCAGGAGGAGAAGGGGATGACCGAGGATGAGATGGCTGGATGGCATCACAGACTCGATGGACGTGAGTCTGAGTGAACTCCGGGAGTTGGTAATGGACAGGGAGGCCTGGCGTACTGTGATTCATGGGGTCACAAAGAGTCAGACACGACTGAGCGACTGAACTGAACTGAACCTGATAATTAAGCTTTTTATACCCATAAAATGTAGAAAGTACTAGCTATCTCTGAAAGTTACTATGAAGGGTGAATGAGACGATAAGCTTGAGGATCTCCTATAATATGTGACAGAAATGTTTACCAGTATTATTGATATTAACTACACACACTTGTTATGCATTTATTTCTCTAAGTACTCTATGTGAATTGAGTCATTTAATTCTTACTGTATAATTAACTGAATCTGTGAGTGGGACACCCACTTTGCATTTTGTCCATAATGATAATGCTGGATTTGACATGATTTCTCATTTGAAATATTCAGTTATCTTGATGATAGTTCTAGATGATATTTCAATGAGCTAAAGAAGGGGTTTATTTAACCTTTCTACAAAATCACTACAGGTGGATGTGAAATGAGCTTTTGGATTTATATATATATATATATAAATATATATTATAAATATAAAAATTATAAATATTATAAATATATAAATATTTATATATAAACATATTATAAATATAAAGACACACCATGGGCTTCTCTGGTGGCTCAGTGGTAAAGAACCTGCCTGCCAGTGTAGGAGATGTAAGTTTGATCCCTGGGTCGGGAAAATCCCCTGGAGGAGGAAACAGCAACCCACTCCAGTGTTCTTACCTGGGAAATCCCATGGACAGAGGAGCCTGGCGGGCTGCAGTTGTTAAGAGTCAGAAATGGCCTAGCAGCTGAGCACGTTTTCAGTGCGATGCTCTCGGTGAGGTGGAGGTAGCTCCTGTGGAAGCGTGCCTGGGCAGAAGGGTCTCTGTCCAGGGTCCAGGCCATGGGCTGCTTCTAGAACTGGCTCAGGTCTCAGGCCATTGTCTGAACAGGAAGGACATGTCGATCAAGTAAGGCCATTCTTATTACTCAGTCATTAAAAAGAATCAAATAATGCCATTTGCTGCAAATGCATAGACCAAGAGGATGTCATACCAGGTGAAATAAGTAAGACAGAAAAATGAAGTCATTCAGTTTTATCTGTTTGCCACCCCGTGGACTATAGTCTACCAGGGTCATCCGTCCACGGGATTTTCCAGGCAAGATACTGGAGTGGGTTGCCAATTCCTTCTCCAGGGCATCTTCCTAACCCAGGGATCAAACCCAAGTCTCCCACATTGCGGGCAGATGCTTTACCATCTGAACCACCAGGGAGGCCAGGAAAAATACCATTTGACATCTTCTATGTGTGTGTGTGCTAGTCGCTCAGTTGTGCCTGACTCTTTGAGACCCCATGGACTGCAATCCACCAGGTTTCTCTGTCCATGAGATTTTCCAGGCAAGGATACTGGAGTGGGTTGCCATGACATCCTCTATATGTGGAATTTAAAAAGAAATGATGTAAATTAACTTACAAAAGAGAAAGAGAGTCACAGACTTAGAGAATGAACTTATGGTTGCTGAGGGGAAGGTATAGTTAGGGACGTTGGGTAGCTCTTGTGCACACTGCTATATTTAAAATGGATAACCACAAAACCTATTGTAGGGTGCATAACACTCTGCTCAATGTTATGTGTCAGACTGGATGGGAGGGGAGTCTGGGGGAGAATGGGTACATGTGTATGTGTGGCCGAGTCCCTTTGCTGCTCACCTGAAACTACCCCAGTGTTGTTAATCAGCTATACCTCATTACAAAGTGTTTTTGGTGTTAAAAAACAGTGAGGCCATTCTTCCTCCTGGGCTCTGTCCTGTGAGAGTTTCCTCCTGTTCTTCATAAGCAGATTTCCTCCTCATCATTTCATCTCCCCTAAGATTGATTTATTAGAAGTAATTGATTATTTATCACCATAAATAAAGATGATGTATCTTTGCACTGGTTCAGAGAAGTGAAGTCTAAATACTATTGGCTCAGTGGTTTCACTGTGTCAAGGGAGACGATATTTTGTAAATTAGACTCTGAGAACAAATTATTCAAAGTCAGGATATTTGGTAAGACTCTCATTTTCCTTTTCCCCAAGCTAAGATAATTATAACAATATTCTTAGAATTTGTAGAAATTCTACAAAGAGCAACAGCATTTTCTAAGTACCATATATTGTTTAGATACTTACTATTTTTGTATCAGATACTAATCTTTACTCAAGGCAAATCGAATGTTTAATCTTAGCTCCAGTGATGCAAAGCAAAAACAGTAATACAAAGGACTTTCAAAATCTGAATGAATGAATCAGTTATTTAACTAACCAATTAATTATGATGAAGACTATTGAAGCCACATTTTCTTTTTTTATAGAAAATCTGCCCAGAGCTCAGTGTGATCAAATAACAAAAGGCACACTACCTAACTTAATCCTTAAAAAATGTGGCCATTAACTAGTACTGCATTCTGAATAATGATAATTCTCCATCATATGATGCTGGGAGGGACTGGGGGCAGGAGGAGAATGGGACAACAGAGGGTGAGATGGCTGGATGGCATCACTGATTTGGTGGGCGTGAGTCTGAGTGAACTCCAGGAGATGGTGATAGACAGGGAGGCCTGGCGTGCTGCGATTCATGGGGTCGCAGAGAGTTGGACACGACTGAGCGACTAAACTGAACTGAACCGAACTAATCTATAGTTTATAAACAGTCTGTGACATGACATAAAAATTTTAAAGCAAAGTCATAATTTTCATTTGCATTTGGTATAAATAAGTGGCATCTCAGAAGCTTCTTACACACGGGAAGTCTTTGATAAAAATTTTTAAGATAAAATTACATTTTTAATAAAATTATTACTAGTAATTTTCTATAAAAGGAAATTAAGAAGTAGAGTGCTTATTCTGCATTTTGGGTCTGTTTTTCTGGTTAGCTACTAAATTGCTCACAGTCACAAAAATTTCTGGGCTTTATTGACTCGATTGTAAATACAAACATTTATTGTGCTTTCCCATTGTCGGCAGCATAATGAAGTTTTTTTGAAATAATAAAAATTTTTTCAGTGTCCATTAACATTTTAAAAAATTTCAAGGTGCTCGCTTCGGCAGCACGTATACTAAAATTGGAACGATACAGAGAAGATTAGCATGGCCCCTGCGCAAGGATGACATGCAAATTCGTGAAGTGTTCTATATTTTTACTTCACCCCCAAACAATGAATTTCACCTTTTTTTCAAGTGCACATGGAACCTTTTCCAGGATAGATCACATCCTGGGCCACAAAGCTAACCTTGATAAATTCAAAAAAATTGAAATTATTCCAAGCATCTTCTCTGACCATAATGCACTAAGGTTAGATCTCAATTACAGGAGAAAAGCTATTAAAAATTCCAACATTTGGAGGCTGAACAACACCCTTCTGAATAATCAACAAATCACAGAAGAAATAAAAAAAGAAATCAAAATATGCATAGAAACGAATGAAAATGAAAACACAACTATACAAAACCTGTGGGACACTATAAAAGCAGTGCTAAGAGGAAAGTTCATAGCAATACAGGCATACCTCAAGAAACAAGAAAAAAGCCAAATAAATAACCTAACTCTACACCTAAAGCAACTAGAAAAGGAAGAAATAGAGAACCCCAGAGTCAGTAGAAATTAAAATTTAGGGTTTTTAAACTCAGCCCTAATGAATGTCTATGTCAAAGTCAGCCTCATTAGCCTATCAAGTATTTTGATATTCTCATGAGTCTAGACAGCCAGGTAAGACAACTGAAGTTTTAAATGGTTTCCCACAGAGAGTAGGAGAGAAACACATTTCTATAACCTTAGTGACAGTGACGTCGCTCAGTCGTGTCTGACTCTCTGTGACCCCACGGACTGTAGCCTACCGTGCTCCTCCATCCATGGGATTTTCCAGGCAAGAGTACTGGAATGGGTTACCATTGCCTTCTCCAGAGGATCTTCCTAACCCAGGGACTGAACCTGGGTCTCCCGCATTGTACGTAGACACTTTACCATCTGAGCTACCAGGGAAGTCTGTAACATTACATATTGTTAAAAAGAAAAAAAAGTACTTCAAAGTTGCCTGAGGTACCCAACACAGATTAGTTACCAACAAGAGTCAGAAGGAACGTCTTTATCTATCAGTCCTGGTCTTTCAAGATTTTATTTAAAAGTAAGTGTAACCCTGAGACTTGTACTAGAGAAAGCAAGACTTTACTACATATCAATAACATCTCCCCTGTCTGTTGTCAATTTGGATTCCAAAGCAAACCATTTTTCAACTTTCATACAAATCAGGTAATTTGCTCTTAGATAATGATGGTATATTTATATGTCTCGATGGATTATAATCATAAATAATTGAGGACCTAGACCATATGACATGCTACAGTCTACTTTGTCATTCCTTTAAAATTAAACTGTATCATGAGAGCAGAATTAAACTGTGAACTAAGATAATATACAGAAAATGGCATTATAAAAAAAATCAACCGGAAAATAGCATAACAAAAATGATAGGCTACTTGGAGGATTATAAGTGCATTTACATTAAAGAAATATAAATACATGATGTAAGATACCAATGTATAATTCTTAACTATTATCAATGTTTCCTTAGTTTAATTCTGGTTCTAGCTTGGAAAGATTATAAAACAATTCTTTTCTGTATCATGAGAGCAGAATTAAACTGTGAACTAAGATAATATACAGAAAATGGCATTATAAAAAAAATCAACCGGAAAATAGCATAACAAAAATGATAGGCTACTTGGAGGATTATAAGTGCATTTACATTAAAGAAATATAAATACATGATGTAAGATACCAATGTATAATTCTTAACTATTATCAATGTTTCCTTAGTTTAATTCTGGTTCTAGCTTGGAAAGATTATAAAACAATTCTTTCAGGATTTATTCTTAGGGACAAATGCATCCCATAATTCAGATTCTGCTTTTCACATATTGGCTTATCATCAAATGTCCTTACAAGGAACTTTACCCTGTTTTGCTGGGCAATTATATTATCCAACAATCCAACTATTTTCCTTACTTTTAAAATTCTTTAAATTTCAAAGCAGATAATAACAACTGTTATACAACGAGAATCCAAGGTCATATATAAAATCTTTCCAAATAGATTCTCCTTCATGTAACAACTTTTCTTTCCAAGAATCTTTTTTGAAACCTGGAGCTGACCATTAACTTACACATTAAGTTTATCTACTTACTACTTTCTTACTACAAATTCACAGACTCTGTCAAAAGATCCATTGACACAAATGCTTCAAAATATATTTGAAAACATATATTCAAACACAATACAAATGAATTACAAATTTTTAGGCAATATTTTAGCTATTTTAATTATTTTGAAATAATTTAAAATTTACAGGAGCATTTTAAGAATAATAAAACTAACTCCTATATTCTCTTAATCTAAATTAGCCAAGTGTTAACACTTAGCTAATTTGCTTTCTCTCTCCATGTGATATATTGATATATTATTATGCTGACCCATTTGTAATTGTAATCTATTTCTTTACCCCTAAATATTTCAGTTTTTCTTTGAAAAGGAACAAGGGCATGCCTATACATAAAAGAGTATAGTTATTTAATTGAGAATATTTAATAGCTATACAGTTCAGTTCAGTTTAGCAGTCACTCAGTCATGGCCGACTCTGTGATCCCATGAACAGCAGCACGCCAGGCCTCCCTGTTCATAACCAACTCCCGGAGTTTACTTAAACTCATGTCCATTAAGTCAGTGATGCCATCCAACCATCTCATCCTCTGTTGACCCCCTTCTCCCGCCTTCAGTCTTTCCCAGCATCAGGATCTTTTCAAATGAGTCAGCTCTTCGCATCAGGTGGCCAAAGTACTGGAGTTTCAGCTTCAACATCAGTCCTTCCAATGAATATTGAAGACTGATTTCCTTTAGGATGGATTGGTTGGATCTTTTGCAGTCCAAGGGACTCTCAAGAGTCTTCTCCAACACCGCAGTTCGAAAGCATCAATTCTTTGGTGCTCAGCTTTCTTTATACGCCAACTCTCACATTCATACATGACTATTGGAAAAACCACAGCCTTGACTAGATGGACCTTTGTTGGCAAAGTGACGTCTCTGCTTTTTAATATGCTATCTAGGTTGGTCATAACTTTCCTTCCAAGGAGTAAGCGTCTTTTAATTTCATGGCTGCAGTCACCATCTGCAGTGATTTTGGAGCCCCCCAAAATAGAGTCTGACACTGTTTCTACTGTTTCCCCATGTATTTACCATGAAGTGATGG